>JAQGAC010000030.1:0-79679 GCA_034696585.1 Isotomurus maculatus | reverse complement strand
ACCACTTTCGTTGAATCATTGCGTTTTAATTCATTGCATTGCCACCCATTGAAAGAAACTAAAGAGATGACACTGTGACAGTTTACATTGATATTAAGTCTGAGGAATGTTTTTCCTTCGATGTATGAGGTAAAGAGTTTTGAAAGGAGTCGCAGTGGAAGAAGTTGAATTGACTCTCTTAGAAAAGGGCTGTGGTGAAAAGAATTTTATATGGATTTGTCAAACAACACACATTAGCTGTGACACAACAACATGATGGGATTTAAGTTGATGGCAGGCCCTACTGCTGCTGCTGCCGGGACGCTGATGTGTCTCCTAATCTTAAATACCATCAGCCAAATGAACAGCACAGATGCCATGTTAAACACAGAGGTACATGACACCAAATGTCTGAATGACTTTGCTCCTACAAGTAATTACCTAAAAACAATAAAGACAGGTTTTGAGGGTCTAACTTGATGAGAGTCTATTCTCGGTCAGTTAAAAAACCTAGGAAAAAGGTAATTACAGGTTTGGTGTTGTTTGATGGACAAAACAAGATCTAATTGAAACTCCCCTCTGTCTTATAATACCATGAAGTCTGGATACATTGCATTGTGTAAGCAGACAAGCTGAGTATACTAATCATAGTCACTCGGACGCCTATAACTTTCATAAGAATCTTCCTGAGGACCCGAAATGTCACTCTTCATTTCTGGATTCCTGGCTATCATTTTAATTATGTGGCCTTGAGTGACAATAGCAACTTTCTCATCTGCACCAGTCAGTATGTAAATTAAGAGATTACAATTTTTCTCCTTATCAATAGAATGCTGGGCCATTAACTTAAATTTGAGTGATAAGACTCACCTTTAACCGAGTAATGTCTAAAGTGAACTGTAAATGTCACAATCCATCTCAAGCTTTATAATAATATGCAATATACGACACATATGTTGGAAGCCTCGTTGATGTTGGAAGCCTCTCTTTCGTCTCTTCGCTGAAGTTTCCAAATTAATTCAACTCGGAAACTGTTGTCCCACGGAGTTAAAGCTATTTTTATTTCACGGTATCAGAGTAATTTATCTACCAGATGGTCTAGATATCCATTAAGAAAATGATTGTCTATGAAGACGTGTGAGGCAAAGTCCTTGGTGGTATTCCTGGAGAAATAATCTACCATCTACACTGTCAATAGGCAATCTTTATTGCTCTCTTTCTACATTGAAAACGAAGCTATTAAAATGCAATGGGTGAAAACCACACGGATAAGAAGATCGAGAATGATGACAATGAGTTTATCTCAGTTTACGTTTTAATATTCATATGAAACTAGAAGAATATCGTGACAGTACAATGGGTGTTGGTGATAAACGGATTCTTCGTGGATTTTTCAAGACTCCGCATGGTGCATGGTGTCCTAAATATCCGTGAACAAACTGACTGATTTGACATTTTGATTGTCATTCAATGGAGAAATTAACTTGATGACCGCAACATCTACTCTCTCATCATGACGCAAGAAAATGCTCGTAATTTTGAATAGTACCGGATCGTTTTTATCTGTAAATCGGGGATGAATAGCGAAAATTACTCTTCAAGAAATCAAGAGCAGCAATTCACTTTTTATCTAGACCGTTCAAAGTCACTAGAAAAAGCAGTCATTAGATGCCGAATGTCATATAATAGATCGATATTTAGAATCATCAAAATCGCATGCCACCATATCGGGATCTGTCCGAATTGGACTCATAAACATAATTCAATTATGAAACAAATTAATTAATTTTCTACGCGGACATGAGACGCGATGATGAGTTATTGTGAGACAGGGGATTCAGTCAATTCAGTGTACATTGGAAATTGCAGGCTTCTCAAATATTGCATGACTAAATGTAGTCTGATGTTACTGGAAATAAAATTGATTCCACTTCATACTCATTAATTTATGCTTATTAGTGGTCCTAATAATAGTAATTCACGCGCATAACTATAACTTAGCTCAGTATATTTAATGATAATCTTCATCCCCCAAAATACCTCCCATCTTTCAAATTCCTACTTATAATTAAAGACCTACGGCCCGAGGCCAAACTTTATGCACGCAAGCAGCAGTTCAAATTTCCTTTGCATAAAATTCCAATTAATTACTGCATTTCGGACACTTAGAGAACCGCAATTAGTCTCAATTCAAATGTGGGTTTAGGAAAAGGTCATTCTTCCTTAATTAGAATGGAAAAAGAAACCAGTTTGACCTTCTCTGGGAGTGTTGATTAATAGCCACAAGGAAAACTAAATTACCTATCAGAATTAACTTTTCTGTGATCAATAATTTTCTACGTGTCACTACACACGAGCGTTTGTCATTCCTCAACCGAACCATCTTTATTATTGATTGTGTTTACTGTCAACTGTTCACTGTCAAGGTTTTTTCGTCACTTGTCATCCCAGCCGTCTACCTTAGTCACGTACCCAACGAAATCAAACTTAAAATTAATATACACGAAGCTACAAACATGCCAGGCTTTGAGTGAAGTCCACCTAAGATCATCTCGTAGATATCTTTACGAAAAGACTCTCATCCTTTTCAACATGAAGCGATTCAATTAAGACCCGCAATGTCATTGTGGGAGTCACGAAGAAATCAATAAAGTGAACTTGACATTTAGATATCCCCAGAAAGTAATCTGCTTCAAAAAATAATCAGATCAACGTAACATTCCCGATTTAGCATGGCTCTATTCTTGTGAGCAACTCTTTCTCTCCATGTATGACAAACCTGTGAGTTGTGAGCTTAATTTTTCGTAGACGTGTGTGCAACATCAGTGCGATGCACTGACTTTAATATATTCTTTAAAACAAGAGATTCTCTAAATCCTTGCAAGCCTGTGATGCAAGTGAGTTCACACCTTGCTGCAGTCTTTATATCAACTTTACGTGATTGAATCTACATACGCATAGCATTGTGAGCTTCACATGAATAACTTTTAAAGCCTCTTCTGAGGATTAGGCTAACACTCTCAAGTTGTAGAGACAGTCAACTGTAGACCACCTTTTATATACTTCAGCCAGCCACTGCAGCATCACTCTATTCCCTTCCTCTGCCTCAAGATTTATGAGACTTCACTCCTAACTGAATCAAATCATGTCCTCAGGTAATAAAATATGAAGGAAATAAACTGCTAAATATGTGACCACCCAATTCTTTTTAAGGAATTCGACAACGTCTTTAATGATCAGGTTGATACCACGAAGATGTAGCAGAAAGATGATAATGTCGAGACTTTTAGGAAGCGTATAAACTCCGTTGTTGTCCCACGTACTTTTATTAGATGATTGCATACGGGTGACGATTTAGTGTAGAGAAAGAACCAACTGAAACTCCATTTCTCAGGGTTAAAGACTTAAGGATTATTAATTGAGTGATCAGCTAAACTTTGCACCTGCTTTAGAAGCAACTCATCCATCTAGAAAGTACTTTAATCTTTCTTTTTATACAAGCTCAAGAGGCTTTTGCAGAAAATATTTTCGGCCTGAGTTGTAAGCTTATGAAGAAAGTTGCTATAAAGAGTTCATCTGTGATAGTTTGATATTAAACAGCCCTAAAAGTTCTGGATCCCTTCGCACAAAAACTTGTAAATGTCTTAGAACTTGACGCGTCTAGACGGGGTGCAGTAATCTTCAAATCTTATAGCAGCAATTTGAACATTATAAGCTGCTTGGAGCTAATCTTGTCAAATTGCATTCTCATTATATTACAAGGTAATCATAAAATGTACAAATCGGGATGATGAGTATCCAGTCCATCGAAAAACAAAGCGGTTTCTTTATCTACAGCTTAGCTGCAGTAAACGAAATTGATCAAATAAAATTATGAGTGTGTATATTACAAGTTACAAAAGTGTTAACTTGTTTCTCGAATATCATAATGAAACACGAAATTGGGCAGATTACGGCGAGCTTGGATCCAGGCTTTCGGTTTCAAACTTTGTGGATTTAAACGTAACTTTGGTGTATTAAATTTAAGTATGACAAAAAGTCACCCATCATGGTAAGGAGAGTTATAAATTGGATTTCATGGGGAGCAACGAGCAACCTTCCTTATCCAAAGTCTGACCAAATCTAATGCTCAAATGCATGCCGACTGCCGACCAACGTAACATGACCCTGACCTGTTGTGAAAATAAATTGTCGACTGTGCCCCTAACTCCTTAGCTTGCCATTTGCATTAGCCTCAGTTGACAGGTCTCTATTTTACTAATGTAGCTTAATATGCTAAAATGCCATTTAACATTTAATTTGAAACCCACTGATGAGCTTGCAGTCAAAGCACTTAAGCCTACTTCATAAAAATGTCGACAGTTTTAGCTCCTGTTGGCGTTCTTGGTAGATATGCATGTTTTGCGCAAAATCACTTGGGGTTTCAATAATTTAAATTTGACGGTGACAAATGAACTTAGTAGATGTCAATTATTTAAGTAGGTACGCTACGATATAGTGTCAAAGCCACCTCCGCAATCAAAAAATGAAATGGTTCCTGAGGAAATAAAGCATGTGTGACTGGCGTGTGAAGTGAGAGCTGATCTCAATCTACAGAAATGCAAAATTGACCATATTTTTCCAAAACAATCCATGGGGAACCAATGGAAGAACTGTTAACCTGGGTTATTGGCTGTCACAACAGTCGATAAATAGCTCACAGCCATGCAATGCAGTTGCATAAATAATTCAACACTCGCATTAAACATTTCACCAAATCTATTACAATAATAATTCTGTTTAATTCCCCATTCTCTTAACTGGTTAGTGACCTACCTCTTTGGCTTGGAGTCTTAGGAGTTTGCAAATTACTCATTTGCACACTACCACAATACTAAAAGGCAGACAGACGAGCAAGCACTATAGCACGTAACCTCTGCCTGTCTGTTGATTCTTTTCGTTAGCTGAACAAACTGGAAAGCCTTTTTTCTCCTCCTTCCCTTCTTTCCTATCATCGTAAATAATTGCAGACTTCATCATGACATGATACCCAGCCATACGCAAAATAAACTGACAGATGACTAATTCGTTTTGAATGAAAGAAGTGGAAAGCTAAAGACGAGCTCAGCCAGCTTCCTTGCGTCCCTAAGAACATGAATGAATTTACGAAAAACAGATCGTGTCTCATTTCCGCGTCTCGGGTTATCCTTGCAAGACTTACTACACAACCCAAAACCCACACTCTCAATCTTAAGAAAGCTCGACCGACTTTTGGTGAAACGCTGATGTTGAGCTAATTGCATTTCTCGTTCGCGTAACTCACTGAGAGTGATATTAAGTTACGGGTCTCCGCACGTTAGTGCGAGAGACAGATTAGTTATTCAGGAATGTTACATGACTTGGACGTAAGATGTTAAGTCAGAACTACGGTGAGCCAAGAATTTCACATGTTGAATAAATTACAGCAATTTGCTAAATCGCTAAATGTACCATATACAATACGAGAGACGCCGTCATCAAGGAACCCGCACCCAACCCAAACCTAAGTTAGGTTATGGTGTGATTAATTCAAGTGTATTTCCCCATTTGGCACTTTCTTGTACTTCTAAGTGCAATTTGTTCCTCATCCTTATGTGCTCAGATAATTTTTGAGACAGAATCCTCGTTCACAAATCATTGTTATAGCCTCAAGATGCAAAAAGAATGAATCTTCATGTGTCTTTTTGTGTCAGGAAGCAGACAGGGAGTCTTCCTTCTTTTCTTCTTCTCTTGGACGGACTTTCAAATGAATGACACTTCATCTCAATTCCTTTTTCTCAATCTTTACCATTGCATACCTTCAAATAGACTCCCATGGGGCAGTCAGGTTTTTAAGAACTTTTGAATGACATCATTGCGTTTCGTAGACTGTGCAGATGGTGAGTAATAGTTTTTACAAACTTTCTCATGTACTTGCTTTTAGTCTCCTGACGTTCTTTATGACTAAAACTACCCAACTTGAGAGTCAATGAATGATGATTACTACAGCACACAATATATAAAATTGGATGTTCGGTGTGTCGACCCGAGAGAGATGATACATCTTTCTCAGAAATCAAAGTGGCCAGAAGTACATGGAGATCGGGTAAAGAGTACGTGAAGAAAGTTTTTCTGCTGTGTGATGTGTCTAAACTTGTTCCGTATCTGTGTAAGTTACTACTCACTACTCAATAAGATACGGTTGGCTCCATTTTCTTGCAAGACGTCTTCTCACCCTATTCCTGCTATCATAACCTTCTTGTCATCAGCTATCATGTTTTCTGTATGATCTTTTGCTACACAACCTTTTATTCTCTTCCTGATGCAAGCCCTGTCGAAGAATTTCCGGTAGAAATGTGAAATGTCTAAATAAATTCAATTTACTTTATACAAGCAATACTTTCCCTAGTTAAGCTTTAGTGCAGAGCGTTTCATGAATCTTTCAAGACCAAGACTCTCAATGTTTACTTCATGAAACATGTTTCGTATTGAAGTTGTCAACTCATGCGAATCGATTCATTCAATTACAGTGAGTATCGTATATTCTCTTGGACCGTGAAGTGAAAGCCGCAGTATTGTCAATTCGACCCAGGAAAATTGTCAGCTGTCACTAATCGTTTGATTAGACGGTATCTAACTTTTTGTGACGTTGTGACCTTAACTGCACGATAATGTCTAAAAACAACTTGGCCTTGATATTGTCAGAGAGTTGGCGTAATCTGTTTTCCTGTGCTGACAGCAATCCTATTTTACTTGCATTAAGGAGGGTGCAGATACGTAGAAGTAGTAAAAGACTCCGAAATCCGATTTTTATCAGATGGTGAGAGTTGAGACAAATGATACAAATTATAGATCAATTAGGATTAAAGTATTTAGGGGAGTGCATCCCATTAGACTTAAAAGCCAACTGACGAAATAAATAGTTAGCTCAAGCCAACATAAGTTTAATTGAGCCTTCGTGAAATTCGTACAAAGAATGTATGAAAATGCCATCCTCTCGTGGGTTTCGTAAGATTCAGAGATACTTTGCATACTTTTCTGCTCGTCCTTCGTTATTCAAAGACGCTAAAGCTTACACAGTTTGTGTAGATCTGAAGTCTGTGGTGTCTCACGAGGAGAAGCAACTCCGGAATTGACTTTGAACTCAAGATGCTCTCTCCTTCTGCAATCTTATGCAACTATTCTGAAGCGA
Source organism: Isotomurus maculatus (assembly GCA_034696585.1). NCBI lineage: Eukaryota > Metazoa > Arthropoda > Collembola > Entomobryomorpha > Isotomidae > Isotomurus > Isotomurus maculatus. The sequence continues at coordinate 72,511 of JAQGAC010000030.1, read as the reverse complement.
AGATCATCTTCACTTTCGCTTTTCTCCTGAGCAACTCTGCGAGATGGCAGTTCAAGTGTTATTCCCGTAACTTTATTTCGGCTTTGCTCTCTCGTTAAATCTGATTCATCTTGTAATCTGCTCACACACAATAACTCATCAGCAGCAGAAGCTGAAGAGATTTCTTGATCTGACCAAACACTCATTTTACATGACAATAGAGATATTCACAATTCACGCACGAGGTAAATTTTCTTTGTCACAGTATGAGCAATAAATTGAACTGATGATGAACATAACCTGTTCTCATTCATCATACGACATAAAATTAGATCCACGATAAGATATGAAGTGGCAGGTCGATAAAAGGAAACAAAAGTGAGGCACGCAACAACCCTCTCCTAACCTATTGCGTATACTCCCATCTCATGAATTACGAGCCAAAGATTTGTTCTCACTTTGTCCAAGTGCACCCTTTCTTTTTACTTCGTCTCTCAAGAATTATTACTCCTGCGTCAACGCTCACTGAGCACACACTGGAAGTCATTAAGGCGGAAGGCTGAATGTATTTTTAATGTGTCATGAAAATAAAATTGCAAAATGAGAATTTGGCATGTCCCAAGGGAAACTTAATGAAATACTCTCCAACTGGTTCTCCATTACTGGCTTCCTCTTAAGTCACGATGGAGCAGATTAGACTCTTACCTACAGGGCTTGGTACAAAATACATCACTTTCGCAATGCGATGCGGTTTCCTTTCCAGAATATTGCCTTTGATCATGAACACCAATCTTACAGCGTAACGCACACAGTTTAGAAAGATTACAATTCAGTGGTAAGAAAGAATATTGTTTCCGTCAAACTAAGTTACTGCCCTTTTTGCGTAACTTGAGCTGCTTTTGAGCATTAAAAGAACAAACTACCGACCAATTTAGGATAAACGCAGTACGCATGCATACGGACTTTTTACAAACGAAATCATAATTACAATATGTTTCAAGTGTTCTGAACCGAAAACACCCCCACATAAGAGAGATATGGACAAAACATAATTTACTACGGAAAAATTAAGGTTATTTAAGTGGGGACGTGTTTTTAGTACGTTGAAGCAGTAATAGTGCGTACGACACTTTTACACGCACTGTTGTGAAATTCTGCAGCGAAAATATTTGGTGAGTAAAGGTGAGTCATGATGTGACATTTCACGATTCTTTTCTAAATAAACACGAGATTTCTGTTCATCCCCATTAAGATCTGATTTACTAAAAATCCAACTCCACGTGATTTTGCAAAAACCTTCAAAAAATGTACGAAACTCACGCCAAAGAGATTGAGATTAATTGGGCACAGCATGCACAGTAGTTTTCACAGACAAATCAAGCACATAAAAAATACCTCCAGAGTCCACAAGGACATGCATGGCGAAGTAAGCATGACTGGTTTGGGATTCCTGACTGAAATATGATGCCCATAATTTTTGCAGAAAGACAACAACACATTAAATTCGTCTTAATAAATTGAAGATAGAGATCAGATAACCTTCCCTGTCGTGAATGTTGGTTTATGCTTTCTAATACAATGTTCGATGCAGTCACAACATATACTCTCAATTCACACTTGTATTTTGTCCTTAACGCCTGTGTTATCTAGTGCAACTAGTTTAAACCCTACACGTACAATTTAGACGTACGACACTTTACTCCATCTGATTCCATACACGACCAAGTATTTTCTTAGTTCAACAACATTTCTTTAGCAGTCTATGATCTGAGTTAATTGAGTTTTATTCTGAAGAGAGTACCTTTTAGTGAAAGAATGAGCATCTCACCAAAAGATTGTAATGTATTTCTGTGTGGAAATCGGAGAAAATGCAACTTAGGGGGTGATAAATGCAACCTGGCATGGTACGAAATGAAGCATTCATGAAAGTCAAAAAGTTGAATGTTCTAAGTCACTCAGAGCATTAAAACTGACGATTCACTTACCGTACAAACTCCTGCAATGCAAACATGCGAATCAAATGGATTCGAATCGCATGGGGTGCCATCGATCACGCTCTTGTTTAATGTGGCAAAAAATCGAAAACCTTTTGCTCGGCAGGTGAGTGCACATGGACTTCTCTCTGAAATATCATTAGCAAGAAATCAAAGTGACATCTCATCATCAAAACAACTTATATCCCGTCTAAAATAATTCACGAAATGTCACTTCCTTTTGATAAATTAGCGATAAGGGAAATTGAATTAATTAATTCGCCAGAAGCTAAAAATCCTTTTAAAATAAAGTGTAATCCACTGCTGAAAGAAACTACAAAAAACGCTTAAATGTTTTAGCACGCTTTAAAAAAGCAGCATATTATTATTAACCATGTCCCACTTTCCAGACTGCCTGAAACAGATTTAAATTTTGTTTCAAAGGTAAGCACACTAAAATAGTACTTGAAAAGATATCTTTAGAAAGTGATGAAAACATGACTCTTCGTCAATTTAGACTAACCGTGTGAGTGTTGGGTTAAAGAAAAACCGCAGAGCTAACAATATTTATGTTCTCTTTTCTCACGTCTGTCGACTTTTTGTGCGCTCACAGTGGCTGAAAAAGAAAGGCATACGAAACGAATACACAGAAATCTAAGCGGTGAGTTGAGTCACGAACGTAAAAACATAGTGAGTTGGAAGTTAGAGCATTCATTTGTTGCATAGTCGCATACAACACTTCATACTTTTTAAGAAAAGCCACACAATGACAACAATAGCGGTCAGAACTCAGGCTTGACTCGCCCGGAAACGAAAGATGCGGTTGGATTGCTTTTATTAACCAGGGAGCATTCTGTCTTACCGTCAATGAAAGATTCCCAACTGTAGACTTTCCCCATGTAAGCCCGATTATCAAACGCCTTGCACTGAGACTCTCGGAAGTCGACGGTGTCCTTGGGGCAATCCTGGACAAAATAAGCTCACGTTACTTACATATCCTTCTTAGAAATACTCCACTTTCTCCATGCTAAAGTGATATGTTTGAAACACTATTATGCAAATGCACTTTCCTCATCATAATACCAATTACATTGAGCAGCAATCATATTTCACAGTAGTTTGTGCAGGATTGAGTAATAATAGTAAATAATAATCATTTCCATTCGAGAGACATAACAAGATGCATCTCCTCTCGATAGGATCCTTTATGCACTTACCCTTACTTACGAATATACGCATGTGATTATGGGAATAAAGAGGGTGAGCTGCGAACATACTTTACGACAAGGATGACTTGAGTCCTCTCTCTCCATAAAGTGGATTAAAGTAATACTGCTAATGATTTTGGCACCCAGCCCATATGAGAATGCATTTGTGAACTCAAGGCGAAAGTCAACTCTCGAGACCTTAGATTTTAATCGGGAATGGATGGAATGAATGAATAAAAGCAAGAGAGAGTCATAAAGATGCCGGCAGCATGAGATCAAGTCACTTCTTCCACATAGCTAAACTTCACCATGCATAGGCAAAATCAACTTGTCTTCAGTTTGCACCGTTCTAAATATGCGTACGAAGATATCACACACACCAGCAGGCAACGAGGAATCTACAAACCTAAAACTGCTGCTCTTGACTCTTCTTGATTGGTGGTACTGGTGGAATTGTAGTGAGAACGCATTTCACTCTCTCCAAACCAGTAATAAAATGAAGATTTAATGATATGAGGAACTTAGCACTTGCACTACTATAAACTAACTCGCTAGCAAGTCTTCTTCTAATAGTTCTAATGCATTTCAAGAGGAAGAAGATGGTGCAAGAAATAAAATATGTGGTGCAGTTTCAAAACAATGAATATACCTAAAGGTCACGCCAAGGCTCGGGTGTTACTATTACACACACATTTTCAGCCTTCAATCCTACGCAAATTACAGCATATCCTGTCAAACTGACTTTGCCGATCGTCCATCATAAAGTTTCAAAAGTTTTGTGGAAGTGGCAGTTAAAGTCCTCACTCCGGGCGAATTCCACTTTCTTGCATGAATCTAACTTTTCAGTTCATCTCCTCAGCATCAAAATATATGAATACGTATTACTATAATAGGAGCCTATGATCTGTACATTCTGCATCACCTCAGACACACAAAATAGAAGTAGTAGTAGTGAGATTAGAAGACGTGACTACAAAACTACTGCAAGTGTATAAGAAGACCTCAACCTCGACTTACAAGAAGACCTTTTGTAAGTAAACGATATATGGATTAGAGGATCAGCAACTCAGCAATTTATCATATCCGATATCGACACTTGATAACTTTCTTTTGTCGTACCGTGTGTGCAGAACTTCCCATTTTGCACGACTACTTTACAACTCGGATGGAAAATCATCCATCATCTTTCACATCATATTTTCTCTGTGCTAATGTGGCAGAAGTGTGCGAATGTCAAAACTACATTAGTACGCCCCATGAATATGACTACGACGTGTGTTTGTAACCTCACTCAGGAGGTCTCTGAAACAAGTCAGGTTTTATCGTCATAATCTAACCCAACATTTCTGAACCTGAGAAATTGAATATTATTCCGTAACCTTTGTCCTTACTCGTAGAGGTGCATGATTCATAGGGAAGAAGACAAAGCTTGTGTAAGGATCCTTAATTTCCTTCGATTATTTTGAGAATCGACAAGATGTGAGTGATGATACGCCAGTGTTATCGAAGTGAAGAGGAATTTTCCTTCTTTACTTCATTGTATTTAATAATGAACAATGAGCAGAGGCTTGAGGCATCAAGAATAAATAATTGAGAGACCCTCCTCCACCAATCTATTAGATTTGATATCGACTAGACAATCAATTTGAACGGGTAAATGATGCTGTTGACCTTTACAATTTGAAGAGCTTAATGGAGCTGAGCACTTGACACCTACTTATGCCAAAACGTCAGTTGTTGAAACACCTTGCGTAATTAACAAACATCCTTTTAATCAATTTTTTTCCTCAGCTGTCATGATCTTAAATTCAGCAGAGATACGTAATAATATTATGGAAGCAGCTTCGTCTCTGCACGCCCACCACACAATTCTTGATTATATCATTATCATTTAACTTAATTATTCTCCCACTTCGACAGATACAAACAAGACAAACAGCTTTCACGCATTGGAGAACTCAATGTATAAATATTTATCCCCTTCAATAACTTTTCCCAATAGAGTAATGAAGGAGATTTGGGCTGAGATACGATCGACATTCAGTTTTCTAACTCCCCTTGTACTTTACTCTTGGCTGTCTTGACATTTGATTCAGACCAAGAAGTTCACGGGAGCCATAAACTGGCAAAAACTACCATAGTCTAAATTCAAGTTGGTAGTTAGGTAGAGGATTCCGCTGTGTACTTACATGTGTGTGACACAGGTGATGTCTGCTGCCGTGTCCTTCACAATGCCGACTGGAGACATTTTTGAAGTTCCTCGGGTCATCACCAACTTCCTTTGACTTTGAAGACAAGCGTCTATAAATACAAAAGGATTCTTTGTCAAAAACTGCACAAAATAGTCTTAAAGTTCAATGCCTGAATCAATGAGCTATTTAAGGATATTGATCGGCTTAATCCGTGTGGGAAGCTTTCCATGTCATTCGCATTTAAAATTGAGATAAATCATACGCAAAGGGAACACGAAGTAAATATCGCTGGAGTTGTTACAAGTGATTCATTTTCACTGACTGGCTCCTACGAGTTATGAAGCTCAATTAACATTAGCACCAACGTGAAACATTTCAAGGAGTTTAACTAAATGTAACGTGTCATAAAATGTTGTATTTCTGTCAATAAAAGAAAATGCATTCTCCGAAGAGCGAGGAGTTAGTGTGATGATGAGAAAACCTGTCTTCCAGCTTGAAATGCAGAATGCATTAAGAATAATCTGAACTGTGGCAGTTTATCTTTTATGGTGCCTTAAGGACATCTCATTTCGCTTTCTTTGAGAGCAGCTTATACGGAATGCTCTTCTTGAGCCTCCGATATTTATGAGTGTTTTGGCATTTGATTACAGAGCGACAGACTCAATATAAGGTAAAAGCATTTTGATCAAAATCAATAATCATAAATTCACTTGAATTAGTATTGCAGTGTGCCAATCGAGATTCACTCTAATAAATAAATGAAGCTCTTGAAAGATTTTTTGGAAACTCGTTTGCAGTGCACGAACACCTAGTAGAAGTTCCGATTCATTTTCTTTGACAAGTTACCAGTAAGTAGTTACATTATTGTGGAGCAAAATGTTATGACACTCCCTAAAAGTAGAGATACAACAACGGGCTCACATATCTCCTGATTGCTACCCCACTGTTCATAGTCTACATTCTACATATCTCCCGTCAGAAACAGTTTGGCTTAAGTCAAATTACAGGCTTGTGAATCTCTAGAATTAATGAGAAGTCGTCTCAAGTATATTTTGGTGTTTTAAATGTGACAGCTGAGACTTTCAGCGTGATGTGCCCGATAGCCTATATGCCGATTTTCCTTTTTCGTTTTACATTTAGGGATCCTCTCATCAGGAAGATTACCACACACAATTTGTGCTGGAAGTATAATTGAATAGAATAAAAACAGTTAAGCCCTCTTCGATCAAGGTGTTAGCCTAAGACCTGAGATAATGAGCAAAGTACCAAGAAAAAGAGTAATTCTGAAAAGTATTTAGTTTAGTTGAATTAGATCTGAAGCAGAGATTGCAGGTCTTTTTGGACGAGTCCCATGGAATAATAAGTTACGTTCCATGCGATGTGAACGGCTGTGCTAACTGCTACCTCAGTCAGTTTTGAATATAATCAGCCTCCTTTACCATCACTCGTGTGCCTCCGTCAGATTTTAAAATGCCATTCAGCTCTCATCAAAACACCAGAGGGGATTATTATACTTCATAGTGAAAGCTGTTTCAGACGATTATTACTATAATTTTAATCATGGTAAATGCGACACTTCACTATAAATAAAATTGTTAGACATGAAAACATGTAATAACTACTGGCTTCTTTTATCGCATAAGTCTGTCTTGAATACTCTTGAACGTTCCAAAAGAAGATTTTTTTGATGATGTCAAGTAAAATCCTTCACGTAATACTTTTGTATAATAATTATTTTTGAGAAACGAAATAATTTCTCCTAAAGCAGTTTTTATAAAACGAAGGCTACAATACTATCACTAAATGTGGAAAGACTTGGTTCCACAATTCCTCGAAATCCTACAGTATTTCAAAATCTAAATTTTGTTGGCAGCAACAGATTTCAAAGCCGCACTTGGTGATGTTTACACGGACCTCCTCGTTAAAATGTTGCATTTTCAAGCTTATGTCAGTGCAATTCAATCGAATAAAAACTTGAGATGAGTAAAACATGATGGAAAAACAAGCAAATTTAGATATTAAGTCTAGTCACGATATTTGTATCAACTTGTAATTGAACCAACATTTCTTACTGCTGTGCCTATCGTTAGTTTGAAGTCAACGTTTTCACGTAACTTCTGTTAGCCGATGTTTAACAAAACGCTGAGTATTAGCCAAAGTGAGCTCACGAGTTACTGTAGCATGAAGTTAATCATGAAAGTTTACAATGAATTCGAGTGTGTTTTCTTATCGTTCATTTCTATCACAAGGGGAAAAGTGGTCCTATGTGTAATACCTACACGAGCGGAGTCATTATTGCTCGAAGTACTCTGTAATTAGGTAAATAAACATTCCATCGTTCATAAAACAAAATAACACCTTTGATGGGCGAAATGACTGTAATAAGGAATAAGTGTAATAGCTTACAATGCATTAACTTTTGCCCATACGCACACAACCAACATCTTTTAATCTCATCTGGGACTTAAATTAAATAATGGACTATTACATTTCGCACAGCACATTAGGTACATAGAGACTCGTTCTATGTAGTTTAAAAATGCTTTTATGATGACTAATTTGATTGGAATTAGAACCCAAGCAATTGGAAACCGATTCCCACGGAAGAACAAGTAAGGTCGTAAAAGGCAACTGCACTTTGTATTAGTGTGTTGCAGTTGCGGCTGTGTGGTAATTTGTAATGCAATTTAAACGTGAGGGTACCTTATTTGACACTGCCTAGTTTGGGTCCGGATTCCTCCTCCACAAGATCGGGAACAAGGACTCCAGGCTGACCAGTCTGACCATGTCCCTTCTCGTTTATTTCTTACTCTAAGCTGAAAATTCATACAAAAGTACATTAAATTAGTAAATTAGCATTTTTGTCATAAAAGAAGCCTGTGAAACAAATAAATCATTAAACTGTTGAGCAAGGCCAATCTGCAATAAGATAATAAGTGAGATGTTCCCAATGAAATCAATACTAGTACTTTGCTCTGTGGACTCATAAACCCGTTAGAAGAGTCACTATCATTATTATTCTGTTTGCTGGATTATCACCAGTTTTTAATCACCCATAAAATATTTATCTTGTATTATATGTCGCTATATCGCAAGCTCAAGGATTCAATAGTCAAACTAATAAATTGAAATGCACATAAAATAGCGAGAAATCGGCAACCTGATCCATCCAACGAGCGTCCATGGGAGAATACAAAAGTGAACGGTCTCTTCTTCAGACTCTCAGCCTTCAACTTGATGAACCTTTTGTTCTTAACTTCATTTTGATGTCCGATTTTCTGTGAAGATACTACTAATTGTGTCAGTTTTATAAACCCTGCATCTAATGATTTTAATTTACGTTTGATCTACCACGTCGATAACACACTGCAAGCTTGAGGATCTCTTTGATGAGGTTAAGCCAAGGTGGTCATAAAAATACTTATTTACATAATTGGAAACCTCTTTTAATAAGATTTGGAAAGAGATATCATTTTATATGAGGACATTTCCAGATCTCTCATTATGATTAGGAACAACTGCTCCTTGAGACTTCTTCAGAAGATGCAAGTACAACATTTTCTTTACTGAGAAGAGCCTACAGAATAAGGAATCATCAAATATTTGTACTTCTATTTTGCAGAGCCTTGAATTGTAGTATTGACTGAGTACCTGGCGATAAAATCTCTCGATGCAGAATTGTTTTGTGAATAAACAGATATTGGAATTTACGTGCAAGTTACGATATAACTGGTATCATTTACCTGTGATGATGATTCAATTATTTGGGTAGAAAAGGGCCAGGTAGAAATAATAAAATATTTATTGAGTTTTTTGCTTCCTTCACTGGTGACTGGATAGACTTCTATGTGTCTAACTCAGTAATTAAGATGAATTCTTTCGCCAGAAATCTTGGATCAAGAAATCAATGCGAAAGAAAAGTGGCATTTCTTCTTCTCCCTAGTTCTCTTAATTGGCAGGTTGGTGAGAATTTTTTGGCATATTGGCATTTTCAAATCATCTACATTACACTCGTAGTTTCGCACAAACAAAATATTCATGAAGGATGCAGCCAGCAGTAGTCTCAGTGTGGATTGTGGATGATTTCTGGCTGTGCACCTTCACCTCATAATTTTGCTGAAGTAACGGACAGACGGAAAGAAAACTCGAGTCTGAATGCAAATAACGACTTGTATGTCTGAAGGGAGTAAAAAAGAAATGAGGGCCAAGAAGCGCTAATATCAAGTAACGCAATCCCTGATGCAAACAGACCATTCAAGACAGGTCGATATGAAAATTTTGCTAGAAGCAGGTTCCAGAGAGCTACCTACCATTCAAAATGATTTCTCTTGTGTTCGTAAAACTAATCAAAATCGAATTTTCTGCACGCAACTCCCAACATGACTCAATTGAGGAATCAAGCCCGATCGAGTACAAGCAGAAGAGGGTTTATTTATGGATGGATTTCTACTCCAAATTGTTCGTACGATTTGTAGTGTTCTGTTCTTCCATCCGACATCTCATTAAATACAGAATAAATATATGTGTAGAGATCATCCATGTTTCTATGTATGTGTATAGTTAGTAGTGCTTTATTTTATTAGGGATATATGCTTATGAGTATGAGAACCAAATCTAGTCTTGTTTGAAACCCATCTGATGTTGCGGTTTCCAGTAGCTCAAAAAAATATATTTTTACACACACACGCTCGATTGCAAGAATAAGAACTCATCACAAGAACGAAAAGAAAATGAGCATGCGTTTTTTAATGTCTCATGTTGTATGAACACTTGCTTCTTGATTGTACTATTGCCTCGAGGATTTTTGTACTATTTTACAATTCTTTAGACTCTTTTTTGGCTCATTCGAACATCCATCTTCACCACATAATCACATCTTTGTACTTCAAACTTGTTACAAACCTTGTTATTTTATTGCTCCAATCTAATGCTTGAATTCTGCTCGGAGTTTGTTAGTAGCGATCATGATGTCCTGATCTTTAATTTTGCTTTACATTTCGTCCTACTTATAACAAATAATCGAGGAATCGGATCGAATTGCTGATAGAAGGAAAATAAATTAATTGTTGACATCAAACGATCAACCCGAACTATTTGTTTTTTCTAATGGCAGAAAATGATTTGAAGTACGGTATGGACAACAAAATACTACACTGCGTGCCTTATGAGATAATACATTTTGAACATTTACTAAGCAATAAAGAGTTCATCTTGGAACAGTTTCACATTCCTGCGAAAGACGAATCGATGTTTTCGAGTCAAAGGGTGTTTTATTGGCATTCACACTTCCTGGATTCCCCTTGTTGCCGCTGAACTTTGTAGCAATTTAGAAAATGAAGCGAACCCTCCCTTCTTCGCATATTACAATGGCAAGTTTAATCTGAAGATGTGCATACTAACTCCATTTCACGGCTATCAATCTTTGGAAAGGTTAAGTAATTTGATAGGTTCAAGTACTTGTGGTGCCTCGGTTCGACAGGTGGATGAAAAAATTAACAAATGTAAATCATGTGAATGATGCATCAAACTATAGTTTGCGACAAGGGTTAACTTTTCAAGTGTACCAATAATGCTGGCCAAACACCATTGGAAACTTTTATTTGCCTGGCTTATTGCTGACCAAGACACTTCAAAATAACAAACCTGTCTTTTGTTCTGTCATATCAATTCCACACCATGAAATATTGGTTATTGTTTTTCACTTTAAACATATCCTAAGAACACAATCAGTTTTACTTTTCTACTTTAAAGTATTCTAATGAGATGGTCTTCTTCTGTACAAGTCTTTCATCTCCACCCCATTTTCATTCATTCACCCACTACAAAGGTTCTCACTCATAAAAATGAAATTTACCCATGTAAATCATCGCTAGTATGCAAAATAGAAAGATACAAAATAACCTGGCTGACCTTTGATTATGTAGACACTACTAAAGATCTCCTAAGGTGTTCGGGATTAATTCTAAAATACGGAGATTTGACAGAAACGTGAGATGTTGAAGTTCACCTCCTGAACAACAAGGTTAGCTTCTTACCTCCTTTCTGGCAAATTTCATCAGAAGTTTTGTATTCACCTGTCTATCACGCCTTCAATTAGCTTCTGATATTCTTTTTGCCAACTTTTTGGTTTTCGGAATTTCAGGATGAAAGGTCATATTTTGTTTCGCTATTAAATTATAAGTTGATGTCAGACATTTTACAAATAAGCCAAAAATTCCCCTGAAGGTAAGTTAAAACTACAATAGAGTTGAGTTATGAGCAGTGTATATAAATCAACATACATGTAGACACGTAAGGAACAAAAAGGGCTGTCGTATATGTTTAAACAGTAGTTTGGGCTCATTTAAGATACAATAAGAAGCATAAGAATGGCGTGTTGAACTAGACAAGGCAAGCCATTAATTAGCAATCCAGCAGAAATGCATATAATGAGAATGATGATTACTGAGACTCACCTCTTTCTTGCTGTTTGTATTCTTAGACTCAGTCCAACATGCAAGTAACACCAATACGAAAAAACCCAAAGTAGTGGCCGTCCTGAAAAACACAAAGATTTTAGTATGTAAAACAATCCAAGTTGTATTGGTTTCACTTTCAACAGAATAGATTTATTCGTCGCTTGTGGGCAGTTCCATTGTACTTTGTTTCGCTAGCTGTGTAGTTTATAGTTTCCTTTTCACTAACTAACGTCCAACCGTTTCCTACACATAGATAATTAAATTCTTCTTACATATGTACAATTCACATAGTCACATCCAGTCATGAGTAATGAAATATAATGAATATACACACACCAAGTAAATTACACAGGTAATCTCATTGTTTAATTACAAAGGGCTCATCTATAATCCATGTGCATGAGCTCGAATGTCGTATGAATATGTAATGGAACAATGTACTCTACAAGAGAAACTGCACAACTGCACACAAATCTATTTTAGTATGCTTAATAACACAGTCAAGTATAATAATCAATCGATTGCTTTTATAACGTCCTAAATTTACACTTTCAGGTGATAATTGGTACTTCCTTTGAATCTTATACCGCTTTCCAATAAATCAATAACTAATATAATCTTCTAACTAATTTTTCTTTAGAATCATTTGAATGACTACTAATACTAATATTAAAGTGCCCATTTTTCAGTAGCAAATTATGTGCTTTTATGTAATAAATCGAAAAAATGATGGGTAGAATGACTCATTTGCATCAAAATCCATATCAATTATACGTAATCAATTTTATTATAGGAGTATCCATCGGAAAGTCAGAAAAAGGCATAGATATAAGGATAGATTGTAACTTGTAACGCTTACAACAAACAAGAGAAATTATTAATTATTATGAATCAAGATTCGAAAATAGTATGATCACAATCAGAGATCGCCCAAGGGTAGATTTCCAGCAATAAATTTCAATTAAGGGTTGTAAATCACCTTCACTGTCCAGTAGCAGAATAGTGTTTGTATTTCTGTGCTTTCTACCAACAATAAAATTACTTGTGGTGCGAAACAGAATTTGTTGCATTGCTTTTTCGACTCGTGTTATCTCCCAATCAGCTCGTAAGTCTCATATTACCACACTGACTGGGATTTTGGATCTCAACATGTAAAAAATAAAAGAATGTCAGTTTTGTGCTTCCTTTGAAATAGTAAGTTTTTGATGCATGCATCTATAAACCCTAAAGAAGAGTGCGTGCAGTATGCAGAATATATTGTTGTATTTGCATGCTTTCTCCAAATAGGGATTTTTTAACGGCATGCATCACAGTTGTGTGCCCGTCACGTTAATTTTTATTCATATTTAAACAGCTTAGTAAGCTTCTTGACAGCATTCATTCATGTTTCACACCATAGTAGGCTCACCACAGTGATAATTTAAAGTTAGGTCAGAATGTAACGCTTATTATCACGATTTGTCTACGAGTTAATGGTAATTTTTACGCCGAGTTACTGAAGACGTGTGGAAAGAAGCAGACTGTTGTGTTGTGATAGGGAAGACTCAAAAATCTGTTTGTCTAGTCATTTTTATCATAATACTCATCGGGTTGATCATCTGACACTCAAAGAAGATTCTTTGACGATCTTTGGTGAAAATGCCGACACTTGTCTGTGAGTCACAGAGTGGTCTCTGGGCTCTGTGAGTTCCAGTAATGTGTGATCTTAAATGGCAAATGATAATGAGAGATAACTCGGATTCTGAGGAGATTCGTACAAAAAGTGAATTGTTTAAATGTACTCTCTCCAGCATCCGATATCAGGTTACACATAACTATTTATGTTAGGGACATTCACACGACCAAATGAGATAAAGTGACTCACTAAATGGAACCACAAACTGCAAAGTGGAAACGGACCACTAGACATTCTATCTGTCTTCCCTCTTTCTTCCCCATCTCATGAATACAAATGGTCTCAAATCTGCGGGATTATTAGCAGACGCTAATAATTACGCGTCCTCGAACCACAGAAAGCTGACGATACAAATAGAGTGTGCAGCCAAACTAGCACACGTTTTGCTTACTTTCTCTATCAGTTTGAGTCTTGAGAAGTAATAATCTTCCTGCAGGTCTTCTTCATAGTGAATTTCTTGCAGTTATTGTCATCCTCGTCTTATACTCAAGAGTTAAGTTTTATGGGGCAGAATAAGAAGTTGAAGTTCCTTTGAATACAAATGTGTTGAGAGCCTAAGTAGTGATAAACTCTCAAGTGACCTAACTAATGGACTTTGAAAAAAGTCTCACTTCTTGATGTTCTCATAAACGACTTTTTGCATAACTGTCTCACTCAGCTTGATGCCGCGTATGTTCCTACAACAAGCTGAGAACGACTGGATTTGTCTATGCTGGTGAATATACAGCTGAATGCACCGCAGCGACAACTTTCAGAGGATAAATCTACTCCACTAGAGAGATGAACGATCTGTGGATTTCTACATTTGCATTCCATTTTCAACATTACTCGCTAAGCTGGTCTTCTGCTGAGGTTGTGTATCTTGTCATCATCTCATATATCACGTAATCATGGAACAACATTTCACCCACTTTGTTTTCATCAGCTCTTTTACATCTTATTGTTAATACATTTAATGAAGGCCAGTCGATGATTGTCAGCGTATACAAATGCACAAGAACAGCATTAGAAAAATGAACTACAGACGCAGATTGAGTTATTAGATAAGTTATTATATTTACTTGACTTGCTACAAAAACTTCAGCTGTCTTATACGTGTCAGAAAATAATAATTAGGGTTCTAAAACCCATAAATAAATTAAGCCAACCGTTCAATTCCAGTTCGTTGTAAACATTTAAGCTCAAAGATATAGACATTCCTTTCTTCGTACATTTGTATGCATATTTTTGCGAAATATGTGTACCATTCCTTCCTTTAAAGTAAAGCGTAGTTTCGTTTCTGAAAGTTGTTGATAGGATTTGAAAAAAACTGTTGAAAAAAACTGAAACACTATTCAAAAAATGCAACTTTAGGTAAAAAGTAATGCCTGGGATAATTTCAATGCATACAGTATACTCAGATGCCAAATTGTTGAAAAATGAACATGCATTCATTTGATTAAAGTTGTTAATGTTTAACCTGATTCAGAATCAAATGTAGACCAAGAAGCATGAATTTATTTTAATTAATTCTCTATCACGCTTTCATTATGTAACCAGGAAAAATTAGGAATAAGCAGTAACACTTTCTCACCCCGTAGAGTAAGTTCTATTCTCACCCTCACCCACCCGACAATCTTCTCAGGATACACAACAAAAATATTTAAGATAAAAAAAGAACCAGGTTGTGTCGAAAATTGCAAGAATAGTGATTCCTGCGATCTAACTATACAATTAAGACTAAACCTCAATGAAAATGATCCTGATACTAAAGAAATCTTTACTTCATCATCAAATGCTGGAATAAAAACGCCGGATTTACTTGTAGTTATGAGATGTTTAATAAAACACCTGATTATACAAAAGCTATGAGAGTAGCACCAAGAATCATACATTTATCCTGTTGAAAGGTGTACTGACAGGTTTGTAAACATTTGTGTGGTTTCATGCATGCTTGAGACACAAACGTGGTTTTCATTGTTTAAAACGGAAATGGCTCACCAGCTGAATTAATCACGACACATGATAAAAGCACACAAACACCCAAGATCTTCGCCCACCGTTGTTGCATCTCTCCAAATTAGTGCAGTAGGCACCAGGTTCTTCATTAAATTTACTTCGTAGAAGGAATTTCTCACTGGAAAGTGGATGGATTAAGCAATTCATACGAGCTGAGAAAAGTGAACCAGACTGCACAACTTTTCTTGAAGTCTATAATTTTCTCATGCTCATCTCAAAAATCTTAATTTATTCATAGCACCATATCGTAGTTTACTGTGCAGTGATTCTTTCTCAAATGTGAACTCAAACTTTTCTAACTACAGCCTACTAAACCTGAAGCAATTTAATTAGAAAATGCATCTCTTTATAAAAAGACTGTTGTTAAGTGGGAAGGGAACGAAACAATATGAATACTTAAATATTTCTGTTTATGGGAGTTTTAACAGCATCCGGAGATGCAGCTTTTATTTCGAGCCCTTCGCTCGCTACTCTTCTTGCATATTGGAGTTATTTTGTACTACTACTTTCTAACTTAATATTATTATCGTTGTTGGAATGAAGCCAGAAGAAATTATTCTTCATCTGTCCAGAAACCAGAGTTTGAGATCCAATTTACCCCTCAGCATCTTCGAATAAACCAAAAGTCAAGAGTAGTCGTCCCTACTAAAACAAGATATTATAAGAAAAACGAACAGTGATAATCTATCAAGGCTTTACGTAACTCAAATCTATAAAACTATAACAAAGTCTACTTGTAGTCAACTTGTTGGAGCTGTTTGACTAAGGTATACACATATTACAGGAGGGGAACTAAAAAAGTTATTGAGAAAGTATTTTAAATGCCGAAATAAAAAAATATTTTCAAATTTAGTACTCAAGTAAACTATTAGAGTAAAATATTGTTCGATTTTAATTTTATAGCTGTTCTGAAATGTTCTGTAGGTTATGAACATTATGGAATAACTACAGGAAGAGGCCGTTGGGAGTGAGTACCCATTCAGAAAGAAATAAATATGATTTTGAGCATTTGATGGCTCAAGCCTTTCGATGTTGTTTGTTGGGAGGAGGACAGGAAGCTCTAAATATCAAAGGAATCATAACAAGAACACTTTCCTCGTTCGGCGTCTTTTCAGGTATTGAAACGCATGGCGATTCTTTCAAGATTAACACATCCGAATCCAATCTCATTAGTTACCTCATGTCAGCAAGAGTTACAGGCGTAATTATGACAGCCTTATTATCGCTGGTGACGTTTTTATGAGTCTCGACAATCCTACCCTAACTATGAACTAATTACCCGGCATGTCTCTGTGTGTTTACGGGGATTATTAGGTGCAAGTGAGACTTGAAAGACGGGTCTAAATAATAATACTGTTATACAGTGTCCCTTGATCATGAATGAAGATATCGATCTGACGAAGAACCTTTGAAGTAAATCTTTCATGGAATAGTTTGACATTCACAAAGTACAAAAAGCCACAGGAAAGCATTTGAGCTGCATTACACATTGTGTTCATCTATTCTTCCTTTGCTTTTGTTTGCGCTTCTGTGAGGAATGAAACGACTCCAAAGACTCCAGTCTCGGATGTACCAAGAACACTCGCTGTTCTCGAATTCTCCATGTAAAAATTTATAGCTTTCTTTGACCTAATTGACTCAAAGTATTGCGCATACTTAGAGAAACAACCTTGAAGACTTTGTATGCAAACCTAATCTTAAGTGGTTTATGGTCTTTTGCAGGCGGACGCTTGTTGAGCTGCCCTTAATTTCGCTTATGCTTTTCATGTGTACGAATCCGGAACTTTACCGGTGGCAGGCTAAACCTTATTCATTAAAAATATGGCAGACGCTTAACGGGCGAAATGTCACAGCCTCATCACCGGTAATACACTCTTTGTATACTCACCCAGCTAAAATTGTAGGTCAGCCGTCGCCTACTTTTATGGTTTTTTCAGACACGTAACATACCTACACATACATTCTAGCTTCCAACACACGAACATGGTTGTATATTTTTGCGTGAAACTCCTACAAGCACAAGCAATATCGGTTCCTCTATAATATAAATAAGTTCGTCAAATGTTCAGCAGCATATTTATAAGTCAAAGCCAAGGAAAAATGAAAGTTCATCTTCATCTGCGTGGTTTATTATATTATCATACACTCTCGTCCTACAAAGTATGAAACGAAAATTGTGTTCGACAAATACTGGAGGTGTTGAGAAGTATACGCTGAGAGATAAACCAAGAAGAAATGTGTTTAACTGTGAGTTCCTACAAGATTGTCTCACCAGTTCTGTTGTGAATAATGTATGATCTGAATGTTCATCTATTTCACACCATGTTCGTGTTTACATCCGAGGAAGGAAGCCATGTGTCATAAAACGGTACGACGAAAGCTAAGCGTTATTAATGTTTAATATTCACGTTTACCTACATCTTAAATAAAACAGTGGTGGAGTCCCCATTAGTAGAAGAAACAAACTTTGAGTGTGTAGACTACCCATTTATTTTGATTCTGGATTGACGACATGATTTCCTGCGTTACATAATACATGAACTCCTATTTCTCTCCTGCTGGTGGCTACGCTTCTTCTATACATATGAAAGATTCTGATTTTCTCGGACAACTGATACTTTCCTATGAACCCTCAGACATCTTATACATGGATTAAGTGTTCATGCCACTGTGTGTGTAAGAAGTTGAGAGATTAAATGTTCACCTAAAGATTCATGACATCAGCGTGTTAAGTTTTTTCTAAACTTTTAGAGTCTTCTGATAGAATTCCATCAATGCGTTCTCTCAGAGCTGACATTCAATCAGAGAGCGTGCAAATGAGTGAAATAAGGTTGCACACTAAACGCTGGTTGGTCTCTCTTCTAGTAAAGTTGTTTTGAATTTACATATAAGGTTTTGTAAGTAACTTGTACTGATTTGAAATGGGAATTTGCTTTTAATCTGACCTTTCGGCTGTCTTCACCTCGTTTAATTTATGAATTTGTGCACAAAAAACCTATAGCCAAATTGCAAACAATAAATGAGCAACTGCTGGATAAGTGCCTTTTAACTAGTTTTAGCGCTACTCTCCGTACAGAATGCAGTTTCCATTCACCGTAAATAAGTAGGATGAAAGGTTGTATGAATGTGAGTGTTGCTAATTTCAGGATGCGTTTCACTTTTTGTTTATCTCGTTTCAAGGAAGAGATCTCGTGAGGAATTCTCACTGAGTCTCTGTCCAACTTGATCTCATTAAACTGTTCACCGTCTCATGAAAAATTTGGATTCAATTAACTCAGTCAGGAAACGCTTTTTCATCTGCTGATGTCTGCGACGATGTCTTCGATTCATATGCACATATATTCAACGTTGGAGATTCATCTAGTGTATTAATAAAACAAACATTTGGCAAACATACCACAAAATTTGTTTAAATATATTTAAGTTTCATAATAAACGAAAACATATTACGAGTCCCATAAATTAAAATATCACCACCAGACATCGTTCTGCAGTACACACAGTCAAATCTCGAAACATCTTTCAAAAGAACCTCGTCTCACTAAGCCAATTGATCCCAAATTTGAAGCACCCATCTTATCCTGATTTATCGCCATATTCGCAATCCTGGATAAATTAACAGCCGAGATTTGCCAACTCTAACTTCAATATACCCTGCCTTAATCTTGCCTGAGGTTGTCCTAGTTCTGTAAAACCTACATTGCTTGAACTCACTCACAGTTACTTCTGCTTTTCATGTTTATTTATGCAGGTTATCCCACATGGACGTGTATAATTAGTATTCAGAATTTCACTTAGCACTCAATCATCTCAATGCGACCTTGACTTTCTCATTCTCCCTATGGACCGTAACAACATGCGTGGTATGCGGCTAGTCTGATGAGTAAAAACTCGATTCTTTTAGTCCACAACACTTGATTGGAAACTCTATTGTATTCCAAGTTAAAAACTTCGATTGGAAGAACCAATAAACCAACTAATTCTCTTATGCAAGTATCATCAGTTGCTACCGAGCAAAATCAAATAACAGAAAAACTTTATGTTAATAATGTCGACGAGTATGCCTTTCTTGTTGGAGTGAATCTCTTAAGTGATAGAGTAAATAGTTTTCACATACTATTATATAGTCGATTAAGATAAAGTCATCAATAAATGCGTGTGATAAAAGGCTCCTGTATACACAGCAAGAAAAATTCAGGTTTCGGCTTCACCGGATACTACGCTCACAAGAGATTCTATTTTAGTTTACAGTCAGCATCAACAGGGAAAACTCTCAGAGGTTTTATAATCATCATTTTGAAATTCCGTTCATCCTTACCTATTGCCTATCTTTTTTTTCATTTTAGTCTGCAAAGATTTCACAGAATAAATAGTTTCTGATTTTGGAACAGGTTTGTAAACACAACCGCACAGAATACTTACTGAATATATGGTATGCATGCTAAGCTGGAAAGAAAATAAAACACTTTTCGAAACCACTAAAATGCTCAAAAGTTCATTCCTGTGTCAACCGTCTAGCTGTGTCTCCCTATCACTCTTTGGTGAAACTATCACTCAAGTTGAAAGTTTTTATTACATTCTATGAGTCTTCTCAGCTCACGCAGTCAGTAACTAGTTCTCGTACACAGTAACCGATCCGATAAGCCTATATAGAAGAAAAACGAGTATTTAAGTACTTTGAGAGAATAAAAACACTTCTGAAGTGCTAATCCGCTTTAATAGATAAGTCAACAAGGTGGCTTATTTGCATTATAACCTCAGACATCTCAAAATCTAAAAGTAATAAAGCAAATAGTATACAGTGAGAAACACGCTGAAAATATATAAGGTTAGCTATTATTGATTTGATGATTGACATAAACAACTCTCTGTCATTTGGACAAATGAAAAGTTTGAAAAGCATGGGCACATGACTCTGTGACCTACGACTTCACTTGTGCAATAAAACCTCATTTTGAATGAGTTCATTTTCGTATTCAGAAGCACACCAACATAGTCACACATTCTTAATTTCACTCCTCCAGCTTCTCTCTTCTGGCTTTTCTTTTTTATCAAATGAAAGATTGAGTTGGGAGCAAGTGAGCAACGGTTCACATTGAATTTTTTTCACATTCCTCATGCCAAATCGACCAATGAATGGAATCTTCATCCTGCAACAAAACTTGCAAGTGATTATTTCTTATTTCATCTTATTTTTGTTAGACTCGCGTATATTTTATAGAGACCGTCCACCAACTAACTGGAACTTGCTGGTAGTTTTACTTGTTCACAATCAGTAAGACGAGCCTCAGACACACACAAGAACCCTCGAAGTACAAGTGTTTTTACTTATTGAGCTTGTTTAATGATTCACATCAAGAATTAGCATTTCGAAGTCATTACAAGTCAATTCAACCATGCGTCAGCATCTCTAGAATGTATCTTGTATCAGTAAGACTAAAGAGGATTGTGAGTGATGGATATCTTTACATTACTGAAGTCAAATGGAACTTCTTAATAAAGCTGTAATCTGACTGTCTCTCTACGTGTGGTTTAAGTGCTCATCAACTTTTGCAGACAAGAAGTCATACCTCAAATGCAAATCAATTTCTGCCTACTCCACATCAGAATTGTATATTTATATAGGCATATATATGGCCGAAGGTATTAACGATGTTTAGACAAGTGCAATTTTCGATTTGCATTGAGCACTCACTTGTCCAAGTTGACATTCAATCTCTCACACCTTCAATCAGAAAAGGGCTGGATAGATTAAAATTCAAAGCTAACCTAGTTCAAGTAGAGAAAAGTTTTTATGACACATGAATAAGTAATTTTGTACATCTGGAACACATCGCACACAAACGGTCGCTCTAGTTCTGCTTTATGTTCACGGAGAGATCGAGTGAGGATGAAAAATATGCAATAAATTTAGCAAGTCTACAAGGATTGCTTGATATTCTTACCTTGACCATTTGAAGTTCAACATATCTTCTCAAGTGGTTGAAAAAGTTATCCTTCGTTTATACCCAAATTCTCTTCCATAAGTGAATGATTTTAAGACTCATGTTCATACTTATGAAGTTGGGGCAGGCTTATGTTATTGGGCTCCTCTGGTTGTTGCTTTTGTACTCAAGCAGTATTAAGGAGTGCGTGTAATATATTAATGAAGAAAACTTTCAATTAATTTCGTTCTGCATTCAGTAATGAGCCCAATGTTGCAAAAACCCCTATTATTACAGCCATAATCATAAAACTCGGCTGGTTTTACAGCTCATGAGATTTCCATGTTCTTATATATATTCCAATCTTAATTGAGTCCACGTAACAAGTTTGTTATCACTGCTACCAGTAAAATAAACACCGATTAGTGATGCGTATCAGGTACAATAAAATCTACATACGATCGTAAATTGCGAATTTTGGCAGCTCTACGTGGCTTTTAGCACTTCCAGACAAGTTCTTTGTTAATCATCTCAAATCCTCACTAGTTTAATTGTCTCTTAATCAAATCACGATCAAAGTGTGGATAGTAGTGAATAAGATTCTCTCCTGCTTTAATAATCACTCCCTGCTGGTGCTGATTGATGCACAAGTCACCACATACGCTATCTCTTTACAACTCTCCAGCCTTCGAGAGTAATCCGGCAGCAAATGAAGAGTAATAAAAGCTGATAAAGTGATTATACGAGACTACGAGACACACTTTCTTCCTTAGAGAGAGTACAGGTAGTATCAACGTACAATATTGTGAGTGGGGTAAACAGACACCACCTGAATTGACACTCTTTCACTATTCAAGCCATGTAGGCTTTATCACGACTTTCCTTTCATTCATAAGTTACTTTTATTGTCACTTTGTGTCACACTGAGTTGTGTGTCGCAGCCAAGAACTTGGAGATGTAAACGGTAGTGAGAGATAATAATGCCTTGCCGATATTGAGTAGACAAAGTGTGTGGGTGAATATTGGGAAAATGTTAGTCAATATTGCTCTCAGATTGCCTCAGAGATAACGTGGCTCTTAGGGAATGAACAAGTGATGGTTGGTGCACTGGTTTAACAACTCCTCTCCATCCTGGATTAGAATGACTTGACTCCTTTGCTCACTTCTGCTGTGAATATATCAGGCAGATTCGCTTCATCTTGGAGAGATGTTAATAAAACTATTGGGTTTTCTCCATTCGTCTTTCTCGAATAAGTCTTCTTCATAGACCGGGTGCTCGGTGGCTCACTTGCTGTGTGTGTAGACCTTATGAGAGTGCTGCTAGGGTTAGGTTGAGGTTTGAAAGGATTACGAGACTCAGGCTTAAAGGATATGCGTACTCTTTCGATTTGATTTCAACTGCATGCAACTGTGAGCTACCAAACCAACCACCGTCGTCTAAAATGAGAGAGAGACGAGGCTCTCAGTCAGTTGCTTCCAGTAGTTGGAGAAGGGAACCTCTTCTAAACTAACCTTAGTAGTAAGTGAAACATCATGCAATCAATCTCGTAATGGATCGCCACATGGAATAACACCCATGTCATACAAATTGATCCGAGCTTATTATATGCCTCCTTGCCTGTTGAAAGTATAAAAAGTTCGCCCAACTCATTTAGCTTCTTGGTATGCTTATGACCAAAGTGTATTCACAAATCACTCGTGGTCACTTAATATTGCTTTTATACTTCTCGTTTGTATGGCACTTCCTATTTTTTCTCTTAATGATGTGATGTGTAATGTGTGAGATGTGATTCGCAAAAGTGTTATTTGTGACTGACACTGGCACCAGCACCACTGAATCTTATTTCTTAGCCCTTATCTTTGTGATATCGCACTCAATAAATAATTATTCATAAGCAGTCATCACCAATCACCAACCATGTGAATTAATAACTCAGCGGTTGGCAATGTACGCTTATGATATACGAGGGCAACTGGTAATCTCACAAAAACTTGTGAAACGGTGTGTCCTCTAAGTCGTGTAAAGTTACTTGCACAACAGCCACTTGATCACAGGTGTACGGAATTAAGGGTTGTTAGTGTCGGTGTGCACTACTCAAATTCCTAGTGAATTGTTTGATAGATGCGACAGTTCTTATTGTATTGAAATACTATGGTAGTATAGTAGTAGAGGAGGAATTCGATAGTAATCAACTGTCATCTGTGTCAACATCCACGCAGAACTTCCATCCATTCATTTTTGTGTCTCATGTTCATTGATGTCTATTGGAATGAATGCAAATCCTATTCATTGGAATTCTGGATTATGGGTATGCTTAGAAATGTGAAATATTTTCCCGTGGTTGCGTGACCATGTGTGTGTGTAACAAAGAGCACTTCTGACATTGTCTCACTGTCGCATCTCCATAAACGAATGTTCCGAATGAGTAACTTCCTAACTTGTCTTGACTGAGGGTTTCTTAATAATCATAAATCCCGCAGATGACAGGATTTCGAATTAATGATGGACACTGGTCAAGCAGGATCCACCACTTGCTAATTTATGTAGGAACAAGCGCATTGACAAAACTTAAGCTTTGTAAATTGGCACACGGAACCTCTTGAATCAGACATGAACATGATGAGCTGTCACAATGTTTCCTGTTCTTTCACACAAATTATTTAAAATTGTCTCACGTACTTATGTGTACAGTACACAGGTGGACCTTATTATCCCTTACAACTTTCAAAGCACGATTTTTTCCATTTCATCATTATTTGATTTTTATCTACTAGTTTAATGAACTTTTTGCCCAGTTGTGTTCTAAACCAATTAAGACATGCACCCACAGACTGTACATAAGCAATGGGAATTTTGAGAAAGACTGATATCATCTGAACTGTAGCAGCAGCAGCATTCTTTTGTTTGAAAAGATTTATTTTACACTGTAGTTCAATTGAAAACACTTGTTCACAAAATAAAGCTATGTGATTACTCCTAAGCTTGTTTTTAGTCGGATGAACTCACATCTTCCTCCAGTTTGGTACAGCCCTCCGGGAACTGCGAGCAGGAAAATGTCATTCGTAAGAACGAATTACAACTACTAGATGAGTATTGTAAGAAGAGTGTATTTCATAGAAATGAATACATAAAACTCACCCAGACAGTATTGAAGACGGGGCAGCCCAAAGCTGGCATTCTTCATATCGATCAGGTTCTTTCGTATGCTGCGAAGAAAGTTCCATCTTCTTTAATTTCTGTGAGTGGGCTCGGATCGTATGGCTCATTGTTTCTCTTCTTAAATGGGATATTGGGAATGGTAAACTCTGTTGCAAAACAAAACATGGTACATTCAATTTTCCTATCTAGAACTGTGGATTTTGTTTACAGTTTTGTGCATGCATACAGTTTTTGCAGATCGACTGTCATTCGTGACATTTCCGGTCGAACTTTCACCTTGAGATTGCGTTGTCTCATCCTCCCTATAATTACGTTTCGCAAATATAGCTTTTTCAATTAAATTTCAGGCAATTGCGAAAAATTTAATGGTCATGGTCTGAACCAGAATTTGCTTACAGTGATTGGAACGTGTTAGGCGTCTCCTCACGAGATTCAAACGGAGGTCCTTCATCATTAGCATCAGAGCCTGTCTGGAGCCCACAATTATCTTGTAGCTTTGGTAGACTCACAGTGACATTGCGATTTACACCTTCTCTAGTGCGACGTTGTGTCGTATTAGATTTTGCATGTGATTGAGCAAGCCTTTTATTGGAACTTAAAGCTGGAAACTTTCCCGGTGGCTTTAACTTTTTCGCGTTGGGATTACTAATAGTCTGAACTTTTTCTGCAAGATCAAGCATTTCTTTTTGGAGCTCATCAAAGTTGATGGGTGAGCCGGTTTTGGACTCGAGGACTCCGCTTCCCGTTAGTTTTCGCATCTAGATTTTTGCAAACATAGTTAGTGGTGTGTACATTGGAAGAAGAAATTATACGGACGAACTGAGAGGCTCTTTTGCTTAATTTAATTTTGCAGTTGAATCACTTTATTGCATGAGAGAAAGAAATCTGAGTAATACACTAACCCAAAGATATCATGAAATGTAACCACTACTGGTTTATTTTTGTTCGCTATTAGAATAATCAACTTCCTCATGAATAAGTAATGCTATTCATAAGGGGGAAATGTTAACTGTGTACAATACAAAAATCACTTATGCATGCCGTGAGTCTCAATGCTTCAGAGAGCATCTAAATTTTCTAGCATGATTTTACTTTTTTCCCGTATGATTTATGGGTACAAATGAATATTACTCGTCTACTCAACCTAATCTCTAGTCGTATACCTCAGCTTCATCATAATCTCCTTGAGATACTTTAATGAATTGGGTAGCGTAGAAAGAGCTATTTATGTGTGAGGGAGGCATTAAAACTAAAGTGATGCGTTTATTTGGCATCATCAGAGTCTCGCATGGTATTTGTTACCTACTTGTGATTTGGGAAATCTCGTTAAGTACATAAAAGGAAATCGCTTGTGGCAATCAGACGTTGCAATCTCTCTAGGCCTACTTTTTCGGTAGATAAAAAATCGACAAGTTATGGAGAAAGTGAGACAAAATAAGTAGAAAGAGGTAAATACCTTCCATTGGGAGAGAAGGCCTCTGCTTCGGAGCTTCTCTTCCTCCCTGTTATTCTTCAAATGGTCTTGTCGTCGTTTTTCATCTTCTAATTTGGTCCTCTGACCTTCCGAAGCCATTTGATAAGTCATTTGTCTATCTCGACGCTTGCCCATGTCCCACTTCCGAAGTTGATCTTGATTAGCTCTGGTCAATGAGATGTACTGCTCGTACCATTTTATATGAGCCATTACCTCTGTGACATTTTTCCCTGAAAAGACACATATCAGATACACAAAACTAAAGTTTGGGAACAGATAAAAGGGCAGAAATCGATGTAGATATCACTAGGCTGTAAAACTGTAAATACAAGTTAGTGGCAAAGAAAGCAAATCGTAGTGCATAACATCTTTTCAAACGATGTTTTGCTCAAAGTAAGACGCAAACATGTCTCTTTTGCCAAGAAGCCCCGATGCATGTGAGTAATCAATATCAAAGAATGCTACTTAACTGACCAGGAATCCGTTTCTGGCACGTTGCAATTAATTTGTCTGGCTGAAGTCGATGCTGCATGAAAGCCTCCAAGAACAAATCATGTTCTGCTACGCTCCAAGAGCCAGTTGTTCCTCCGTGTGCCTGGATAAAATCAGTCAGGTTGGTTCCAGCAACCTAGAATCCAACAATGTTCTATTCCATAACTCATATTACCTTGTAGCTGGTAATAGTAAAAAATTAGGACAGGAAGTGAAAAACCTACACTTATTCCTGATCTCCCTGCGATGTGTTCGTGACTTAGGCGTTTCTTAGGATTATACAGAAGTTTTTGAGATTTCAAGTCAGCTTTTCTCTTATCAATTTCCACCTTGTGCTTGATTGCTTCAATCTGATTGCGCATCTCTTGGATATTTTCATTAACCTTACCCCCATGTTTCTTCAAATTGGTCAGAAAGCTGGAAGCAGAAGAGATTTAAAGTTACGACCTTCTCTATATGAATTGCTGTGACTCTCTTCCACACCCGGAACTCAGAACTCGTAAATAAAAAAGATTCCTTCATCATAAATACGAGGAGAATCCATAAAAGGAAAAAATGCACGGTAGCCTACATTCATAATATATATTGCAGGGTGAAGGAGAATGTAGGTCATAAAAGTTATATTACGCTTTATCCGACAGCTTAGGCATTATCGGGCCCAGTGTTTCTGTCTCTAACTTATCAATTTCATCATCCAAGCTCACATAACTCGGCCTTGTCATTCGTTTTTGCTCGCCGGATGAAATTTCAGATGGAAACTTAGTCATTGTCTTTTTCATGACGCTTGATGAGTCTGAGTCGGATGCGCTTTCTCTACTTTCTTCCTGTGTGCCTCCTCCAGAATGATTCGAGTTAAAAAGCATAGCAGAAGGAGAATAAATTCGTGCAACTGGAGATGCTTTCTCTGTTTGGAGTCGTTGCAATTCCTCCTTGTTCAACTCCGCTTCTACTTCGTCCATGAATGCAGAATAGACTGATTCATCTACTGGAGGAATCATCAAATCTCCCATCCCTTAAAGAAGCACACAACGATCAATACTACCTAACCTTTAAGTATATTATTAAGTGTTTTTCTCACCCATAAGGTTACTACGCTGGGACATTTGTTTGCGGTTCACGAGAGCGTCTTGTTCAGATCTTCGTACAGCACTGTAAACCCTTCCCTTTACATATTGGTTTGTTTTCTCGAACTCAGTCACAGAGCGATTAACTGATTGTAGCTTCTTGTCGATTTCTAATGTGAGGCGTCCGGAGAGTTTCGTCCCTAGTGGATTTGCTTTGGAGATCCTCTCTAAGTCAAATGTTTGATGTTTAGTCGATTTTGTTGAACTGCTCGAGGTCTTCTGTTTCCCCTTTTTATTCTTCCCTTCTCGTTGGGTTTCACCGGTGCCAGTAAGCAGAGGCATGTCCAAAGTGACGGGCTTGCCGTAAGTCATCAGTGACCTTGCCATCCGCTGAGATTTTGGAACTCTGGTGTCTCCTCCACCTCCATGCAGAGCAGGACGAACCTTTCTCAGTGGGTCTGTCCTAGAGGAGTCTTTCTGAATCTCATGATTGCTACCTTTCATATCAAAGAGCTAGTCAAAAGTTTGGAAGTCTAGAATTAGCATTCAGCGTTAGCAATAAGTGTCACACCAGTTTGACCAGTATAAAGCGAGCACATTTGGTACATCTGCACAGTAAAATCGCCCTATGTTATGCTTATGAGAGACAGGTAAGCCAATATTATCGCTATAGTGCCATAAATAACAAAAATCGTAAGCTGGTTTGGGCAAGTTTATTATTGGAGTCTGATTTTATTTATCATCACAGAAATCTAAATCAAAATGTTCACCTGAGTTGCAAAACTAGTGTTCAGAAACAGAATTCTAGTAAAACTGCGAACGTGAAGATTACAATAGTTATGTTTCACTAATATATGAACAATTCTGCAACGAGTAATTACTCACGCTTCTATAAAATATTTACGCGACGTAAGGAGAATATAACATCCGCCAGGCTTACTGTAATAGTAACTGATCAACTTATGATCGTAGGAGGTTTCAGATCCAAAACCTCGGACCGGAACTAAACAATATAGCCTGATGTTTCACTCCATAATTACTGGATGAACGTAACGTTTGTACATACAAATTCACTTTCCGTGTCTCGTCTGATCAACTTCGTTACACGAATGATTTCCCTTGATCCTATAGACATTGTTGGGCTGTAGTACACAATAATATTATTATTCGTTTGATAATTCGTCATCAGTAGTTAAATCTGTAATCAAATGTGGAATTATCTATTAAATACACAGAGTAAATTCAAATATGCCAGCAAGGTTATCGTCCGATACTCACGATAGAGGCAGCAAAGTTCCTAAACAGATACAGAATCTCATTCTAATGTAACAACTTCATTAAAGTTGTGAGGTACAAAATGAACTCCATACACTAGTACATTAACATACTAAAACTTTTATGAATTAAGATTCGAAATCAAGTAGGAAAACCAAACAGCTTACAAATATGAACTAAAGACTTTCATTTCTAAGAATAATACAATGGACAGTAAAAAGTTTAATGAAACACACTTTAACTCTCTAAAGACCATATTATAACTAACTTTAGTGATTACTGGGATCCGAAGATGACTGTCTACACTGCACAGTATAACCGTGTCATCACGTGACGATATCGCTCAAACATATCTTGTCTCTAGTTTGCAATGTTAAGTCACAACTATCTTCAGCACTTCCATAATCTACCACGAATATTTTGACATTTCGATACTGCGCTTAATTCTAATTTGTTACTTACAGTATACAATAAATTGCAAGCAATGGTATGGTATGTTAATGTTACACTGCTAAATCATGTGTCTGCCGTTAGTCCTGTCCCATAGTTTAACTAATGGGTTCAAGCTGGTAATCGAATATGTTCGGCAATAGTAATATTTTAATTATCAGTCTTTATATACACTTGTATTGAGGATACTTCTGCTGAAAATAATTTAATAAATGATACGCTGATGCACACTAATGAATAAACACGTCGAAAGTAAACGATGGCTGCGGTCTTATAAAAGTAATGAGCGTTTATACACTAAAAATTCTTCATCCATCAGCTTTAGGTGGAGTAAACCATCCGTTTTTTTCGTGGATTTGGACCAAGGATTTGTAGGATTGTTGAGCTCTAGCTAGACTGTACTGCCCTGTCTGCTGGTAAACAGAAGAAAGGTTAGCCAAGAAGAAAGCAGATGTCATAGTTCAAACATCTGTCACATTAGATCCATATAACCATTAGCACTTACCGTAGACGACGTATGTTTACTGGCATTGAAATGTACGCGAGCCTTTCCTTTCACGAACGTGGCAGCAATTTGCATTATTACAGCTTCTACGGTATACGCCGAACTCCATCCTTGTTTTGTCAACAGCTCCATGCAAATTGCTCCTCCAAGTAGAACATATCCACCAGTCATAAGAGGATAAACCACTCGAACGAAAGGAGGCTCAAATGGATAATTTTCCTGACAGAGAAGAGTAATAAAATATTATCCTCAATTCACAGCGATACACATACCAAGCATAAGTGGAATTCGATACCAATCACAGTTGTGTTGAGTGTTATGGTTTGTAATTACCTTGAATGTCATGTTGAGTGAGATGTAGTCTTTGCCTTCACGTTCTTTTAATTGCATAAGGTCCGCATACAAAGGAGAATCCTTATCAACCCCTTTAAGCTTAATATTCCACTCGTAAAGACTGTCGTTGACCAATTCTATCGTGTAAATTCCTATAGACCAAAACACAGATTTGAATGACTCGAACTCTCATTGCTCTCTTCAATACAAAAAAAGAGAATCAATAAAGGTCGGACGAACCTTTCTTAAAAGTGTCAGATCTGTAAATGTCTCTCAGCTCTTTCATTAATCGGTCTGACGCTTGAACGGAACCAGTCACAGTGCCAAGCAGGTAATCCTGACGCTGATTAGCCTTTAAGCGTTCCAAAGTGGCGATGTGCTCACTGTCGAGCCCTTCCTTCTCTTTGCTTTTATTTGCTGTCTCATCCTCCAAATCTAAATGCAAATCTTCCTCTTCTGTATCTGGAACGAAATTATTGACATGTTAATTGCACGGATTCTGATTCTGTTTCTAATAATATTAATCTCGCTGGATAATTGGCGGTTATAAAGCGTGTGAATTTAATATAGATATAAAATTAAGTAAACATCCGAGCCGAGTTCTCTCTCAAGTGTCTGATACGATACAACTCGGATCAACATTGTCAAGCATGGTTATGGTTCAAAGTGACAAATAAAAAGCAACTCACCATCGTCTTCATCATCATCGTCGTCGTCAAACTCATACTCCATATCCATATACTCAGATGATCCGTTGTCGGTGGTCGAACTACTTCCAGATCCAGTGGCAGATTTTGATGACGAGGATGAATCTGACGTGGACACTGTCGGGTCATTCGACAACGCTGTGGAAAGTTGTTGGAGATCATTGACGGGTTCTGGAAGACCTTCAGATTTGCATAATTCTCTGACAAGAATCCCAACTTGGGAAAGAACATGGTTATCTAATCCTGACGTGTGGCTCAATTTTTCCACAACTTCAGATACACGAGCATCTTCCGAATCCGCAAACCACACAGGAGGAGTACTAGGATAGGTTTCCTTAATCCCAAAGACAAATATTCAATTTCATTTTCTTCCATAATAATCACATTTCATCCATCTGTATTTTGTACACCATTACCGTTATATTGGCAGTGATATCATGTTTCTTTCCGGTTTTTCCGATAAATCTGCACGACAGCTCATCAACAGTAGCGGATCGCACTTGAAACCTCTCGTTGTCCTTATGAAAGACTTTCTCCACAGCCTTGATTTCCAGCTTTAACGTGTTCAAGCAAGCCATTGTTTAATTGATGCAGAACGCCTTCCTGTCGTCCCCCTACAATGGCGAGCAGAAAGTGATTGTCTCCACACCTCTTCTTTCTTCGCTTCGTTAATTCACTGCTATCAAACTTCTACGACCCCGTCTGCAATTCAGAATTGAACACCAATTAGTCCACTGATGTAAGCTATTAACTATATACAACTTCTTACATACTAATAAAATCAACA
This sequence comes from Isotomurus maculatus, assembly GCA_034696585.1. NCBI lineage: Eukaryota > Metazoa > Arthropoda > Collembola > Entomobryomorpha > Isotomidae > Isotomurus > Isotomurus maculatus. Next base: position 40,857 of record JAQGAC010000030.1, on the reverse strand, counting down.
TAATACAAGGTAAATACTATCTAGACTCCACTTCCAACGGAAAATCTCCAGCTATCATCACCTAAAACGATTACTAGCACCACACCACAAACAATGACACCGGAGGAGCAAACATACTGAAACTGAACCAAACACAAACTCATCGATGAAATCAGCCACCAACAAACAAGAAACAGACTGCAATACATTTCAACTTCCACCACCATAAATAACACGTCCTATTAACCCCAAGCTCAAGTTCCTTCACAATTAAAAACACCTATTGAATTTCCAATACTTCCATACCACAACTAAACACTTACTTTCGAAATCGTGAAGATGAGTTCCTTCCGTCGTATCCACCTCGATCTGAGTGGTGGTGGTGCTGATGCTGCTAATGACCCTGACCCAATCTGTTTGACAAAAATACTCGCAGCGAGTTGATCTGTGACCTCTAGGTGAGCCCCTTCCCCAAAGGAGGGTGTTAGTATGTCAGCTGGAGTGGAAAAAGGAGGACTAATTAGCGAAAGAAGAGGAATTACGGTGCAAACTTTCTTTTGTTCGTGGAGAGACGGAACGAAGGATGAGGGGAAAACATAACAATGATGAAGTGATTCGCCTATAGTGTGAGGATTGCTATGGCTCTCCCATCAACCATACCAACCAACCAAACCCACCACCACCACCACCACCACCAACATAAGGTGCATAACAGTGGATGGTGTCTGGGCCGTCCTACTCACGCTACTCTCCTCTACTCCTCTCCCATTGCACCACCACCACTGCACTCCTCGCATATCAACTTTCTTGGAAACTCGCTACAAACCCAGTCCGCATGAGAGTGCTGCTCCCATGTCCCAACAACGCTTAGTCAATAAGTCTTACCACCACCAAAAGCACGATTGAAGAATGTACTGCGATTTCGACGATTTTCATAATTCCATTGCATGCTTTCTCTTAGCTATTACCTCATCATCGGGTGCAGGTGCATGATGTGATAAAGGGTATCGAGTATCGAGCTTGGGTCGTCTGGACACTCAGGACACGATTTATGACAATGGATTTGAATTTTGAAATCTCGTTGAAGGGAAGGATATAGAGGTACAGGTACAACTTGTGAATGAATCAAGGGGATTTCCAGTCGTATGGGTTCATGAATGAATTGTAAGACGGATACAGTTTATTATTCTGATCTGAAGGCTACGAGGCGAAATCATAATTCGAAGGTCGAAGATTAAGACACAAATAGTTGAGTAAATACATGCGTCTTCAAACGTTCAGGGGACGTAAGTCTTACGTTGGAATCAGATTCAGATTGGATTTATGGATGATACGGAGAAGACTAATTGATAAATTGATAAGCAATAAGATTCTTGAGTCTCATGCATATTGCATCCGGGGTAAAGTGCGTACAATTGATAGACGTCATCATATCAAGAAGGCACAGAGGTTCGTCAACGAGTGTCCTACCTCAACTCGCGTTGCCCCGGTCGCCTCCGACCGCCACCCGAACTGTTGGCCCGCTAAAGTCCCACTCTCGTGTTTTTGTTGTTGTGATCTTGAAGCAATGCTGGAAACAAAACTGTGTCGTTCGTTTACAGCTCTGTGCATTCCAACGATTCCAACATTCCCAGGGATGTTGTGTTTACTGCTGTAGTCTGAAGATTACTTCAAAGACATCAAGATGTCTGGGTAAGGTATTTTTCAATGAGATTTGTAGTGTTACTGTGAAATCGCTCGATAATAAGCACTTTATTCAGTGTTTTTATGCATTCACGTCATATTTGAAGAAGCTTGCATTGACATTGATTGATTTTTTTCCTTGCCTTTCCAGACTCGTGGAAAGTAGACGTGGACTTAGCGCTTGAGTGTATTGTTGTATGACAAGTCAGATTCAACGCAAGATACTACGGCATTGAAAATGGCAAAATGAGTGCAAGGATGAAAAAGGGAAAGAAACTTCAGCCGGACTTGAGTGCCGGTCAAAGGACGATTACGAGTTTCTTTGGGACGAGTGCTACCGGTGGTCAAAATAAAAGGGAGTCTTGCTCGAGCCAAAATAAAGTTGTAGGAAGCGGAAGTAAGCCAGAGGTGAAGGTGCAACCAGCGACGGTAGTAAACATTAACGACAAAGGGAGTGAAATTATAGTAGTGTCGGACTCGGACGATGACGCACGAGATTTTGAAACCAGCAGGAGAAGTCTTGTTGTAGACTATGAAAACCAAACTAATGAATCCGATAGTATGCAGTATGGAAGTATGAAAAAGGTTACCGAGATCATGAATAGAAAACTAATTGCCAATGGGGAGGTAAGATTTGGTTACTGATTCTCACAATGTATTGATCCTACGGTTAACAGCCATTTATTGAGTACGCTGATCTTGGGTTTTGTTTGTAGAGCCACGTTTTAAGCTCATTGGAGAAATCTGGAAATACTCCAGAAACCGACTCAGGAGATGAATTGTTGTCACAGCTTGATATAGACGAGGTTATTCGAAATTCACAAGAAAGTCTAGTTGTCGATCGTCCTGTATGCAGCACACCTGTGAAAGCAAATGAAAATTCGGTTGAAGAGCCAATTTACGAGCCCAACAAAATGCGAACACCGACCAAATCTCCAAAGCAAAAAATTAATAAATTTTCTCCCATACGGCATCTTAAAAAACGGGCACGATCTAATTCTAGTGGACGCGGGGAGAGTCCGAGAAAAGGAGTCACCACACCGAATAAAATTCAGGTCAAAGCTAACATATCCTCTTCAGTCAGTCCCAAGATTCGACTCTTTCAAGATGAACCAAGCACTAGTACTATTAGTCCTGTCAAACACAATTTTACTAACAGTGAACCGTATTATCTTAGGAATTTTAGAGTTGTTATTGAATCGGTTATTAACGATAGTTATAATGATTACTTACTGCATGACGATGATAAAAGTACCTTGACAAACTTTCTCAACTTGAGTTATGCGGGTAAATGCCTTTATGTGCGACTGTTTCTTCGTAAGTGGGACTGGAAACCCGTGTCAGCTATAAAGTACCCGCAGATTTCTGACAATCTAGAACCAATATTTGACGAGCTGTGTAAAGCTGGATTTTTAACGCACATTAAAGGTCAGTCAGCAATTAAATGCATATAAGCATACGCAGCTTTAGTAATTAAATGTAAATAATATTTTATTAATTCCTAGCTCACTTCTATACTTTTATTGCAGATGAAGTTCCTCCCATCGAAAAACTTTTAGATTTGCTTAGTGCTAGCCAAATTCAAAGCTTAGCCAAGGATATGAAGGTCGATACAACAAAGAAGACTAAAACCGCTTGTAAATCTACCTTGATGAAAGTTGCTAATAGCCAAAATAATATATTTGGATCTAGCAGCAGCAGTAGCCTGATAGTTCGAAAGTAAGTTGAAGCATACTTAATTTATAAAACACATGTGACTTGTGTAATGCGATTAAATATGAGAAACTAAGAGAAATGGTTTAAGAAGAATAAGAACTTTCCCATCATTTCAGAGCATTACTGCTGATGGGGAAGGCTTACAAGTTGGACAATGAGCGTAGAACAATTTTTACCCGAATGTTTATTCTTTACTCGCCCCCACAGTATTGGGAAGACGAGCAAGAGCAGACATCCAACCAATTGTTGAGGATTCTTTTAACTGATATGGGTAACATGAAGTATCCAGAGTATACAATTTCCAAGTGTATTCGTATCTTCCCTGATCGCAATGGGTTGATAAGGTAAACACTATTTTTTAACTCGCTGCAACACAGTTTCACAAGTATAAAATTAATGGTTTGATCCGACAGATTCTGTAATGCGTGGACCCTTCATAATGAGATGGTTGCCCAAATTGAAACAAAAAACTGGTCAGACGTAAAGGAAATATGTAACGAAGCTCTGAATCATTTCGTTACTGTATTTGACTGTAAAGAAACGCTGCAGCACGATTCTAGTCTACCCTCCTTCTTAAGGGTGTACACTTCTGGAAGTGTGTATGCAAGGACCTGCTGGTTGGGAGTTGATGGATATCAAAAGTGCAAGGAATATCTCAAATCGAACGAAGTGATAGCCACCCTGTTGAGACCAGACAATGTGTACATGTGCCACTATCGGGGGCGCTGGCATGAGAGATTTGTGATCAATATGAAGCATCTTAAAGTTCCTGCTGCAAAAGTTAAGAACCATATTGAATCCGCATTGCAAGAAAAGCACATTTTGGATGCACACAAACTAATCTTGTCCGAAAGACTGAGAAAACTTCACGAAGAATGTGCTAAAGCGCTAGAACGTTCATCCAAGAAACATAAAGCTGAAAAAGATACAGAACAAATTTCGATTGATGGACCACCAGAGCTCTTCAATTTAAAGCATGAAATTCCCACAATGAAGATTGAAGGAGAAAAAATGTATCTGCTTACAGTTCGATAATTATTGCTGTAAATTCTTATGTCCTATCTCCTATGGTTGTGTTTCTTGGTCTCAGGGATAAACAAGGACGAAGTCAGGGAGGAAAGTCAGTTTTTGTGGGACCTCGAGATGCATCCGGAAGCAGCACTGCTTCTTCAGTCGAAGAGTTTACAATAAATTACTTCAAATCACATGAAGGCTACCTTTATGGTAAGTATACTAACAGTGAACTGAAAGATCACAGAAGTATGTGGTATGTAAATAATGTTGAATTTGAAACTTTAAGGTGCTCATGCGGAAGGATCTATTATTGTAACATTGTTTGGATTGCTATTTTGGGACGAGATATACTCTTTTCATATGACAGATGCCTTCCATACTCCATACCAGCCATTTCCGTTAGACATGAACTTCGAAGAATTTTTTGATCGTAGACAATCAATTTTGCTAGATAAGCTTCATGGAATGATGACTACTTGGACAATTGAAGATGCTCAAGATTTACTGGATAAGAACTGGAATGCTCATCTTGATACATTATCAATTGTCAGTTGGAATGTGTTTAGAAGTGTTAATGAAGCCAAGGCAAGATCCCATCTTACTTTTAACTGTTTACCCACCACATGATTGATCCACATGGTTTAAATGTCATGATTTCTCTATCGTAGAGTCTCCTGCGAGCGTTCGGCTTACGTGTGGTAACGAAAATCTGCGAAAGGCTATTGAAAAACTTCAGACATTGTAGAAGTGGATTTCCTGATTTAATAGTCTGGAATGAAAACAAGGCCTTAATTGTTGAGGTCAAGGGACCGGGTGATTCATTGTCACCGAAGCAAATGCTATGGATTGATTATTTAGTTGAAATCGGAGCAAATATTGTTGTGTGTCATGTAGCTTCCGTGAGTAATAAGCGTATTCGACTAAATCATTCGTAATCGTAAGAATCTGCATTTTTTTCACGTATAGTTGGCATTGTAATTGTGATATCGGAAGGACTAGCCCAGTAAATCGTGTATAGTACAATACAATTGTGAAGATTGAGAAGTTTGGTACAGGAAGGGCAAGTTTATGGTAGAAAGCCAGTCCAAATCCAAAGCATATTAAAGTACAAATGACTCATGAAGTCCAAGATATATTTTTGTTTGTGAAGATAATTTGTCTGGATTGCTTTTTAAGAAGAGAAATAAAACCCAGTCACTATCCAAGGAACCGTTCTCGTGTATACTTGCTTATGTTCGTAGCACTTGCTTATCGTATAAAAATAATGAAAGTCTTATTCATTACTGTATTGGGCTCGATTCTGCAGCAGATGACTGTGTCTGCTCGCTCAACTTACGTAGACGTGGCCTCGGATATGCAGTATTCGTGGAGAATTAGCGGAAATTATTTTTATTCGCCGAAGGGTTCCCAACTTTCTGAATTCCCAGATAAGTTTCCCCGAGGGTTTGACTTCAAATCTATCTCGCATGTCAATGGCGTGTGGTCAGTATTTCCAACCATGGATCCAGTCTCGACGGAAAACAACGAAACACTTTGGACGAACAAGGTTGTGATCTCATTTGCATCCTCTGCTCAGTTAATGGACTCGTTAACAATTTGGCATAATTCGGGGGGTCATGCTATAATTAATGTCATTGTGAATGGCCATAACTATACTCAAACGCCAGAGTCGATGTTCAGTGGATGGGTGAGTCTTGGATTTCAATTAGAAGGCAAGAGTCAGGTAAGCTGCGTACCTTAATAAATTATTCAGTCAACTACGTATGTTAATTCTTGAGAATGATTAACGAATGATGATTGAAATGACTCATGTCCAGTTCACGATAGAAGCGATTACCACCAAACCCGGGGACTACATTCTTATTGATAAGATCCAAGCTACTTTCATGGACACCACGACAAGCACTCATCGACCAAGACCTTCGACAACCAAGAGCCCCAAGCCTTCAAGCAAAGCCTCGAAGATTCGACAAATTGGCTCTTCTGTAATTTATGCAGCATTATTGTGTCTTTACGCTGCGAAGCTATTTAAGTGATGCATTGACGTAGTGTGCTTCAATAAATCCACTTGACACACAAACTCGTTATATATTTTCACATTTAATTCATGTAGAATATTAATATTTTGTAACCAAACATGATTGTGAACTACAAAAGGAAGGAACAAATCAAACAAAAAATTAAAGTGATATAATATTATCTTCCTTAATATCTGAAATATGAAATTTAGTTTTATCTTATGTTCTTATAATAAATCTAACCATATGTTTTACTTTCTAATGAAACTATATAAAAATTATGCGACTTTCCAAATTGGAAACCTTCTGCTGTGTAATAAATGTAAGTCAACTGATGCATGTCGTCACTCATTCTTCCAAGCACACTTTTCCTTCTCTCTTGGTCACTTTCATTCAGCAGTGACTGTTTTGGTATAACTATTCCTCATGTCATGCGTCAGAAAAAAAGAAAAGTTTCAATATCATATACACCAGTTCCGTAACATTTGGTTCTAAATCACTCATAATCACTCGATACTGTTTTGAACAAATATGAATGTGTATGTTAAGATAACCTTTAAGTAAATTTCAAAGTATATTTTATCTACAGAGTAGTATGAACCTGTTTCAGTAGTTATTACTCCTAAGACTAAAGGCAGCTCAAAGATTACCTTACAGTTACTTCCTAATCGTCAGTTCAGTAAACTACCTACTTACACGAAGATATCACGCTGTATTCTAGGAACTGGAGAAAAGTTCCAAGTAAAAGGGTAAAAATATCTTGGCCCTATACGCAGCTTGTTTACACGTTAGACTAACTCTTTCATTAAATGACTGCACATCTTTAGTTAAATCTGTGATACTGAGTCACCATTTATAATCTCACAAAATATAGACCAAGATACAGTGGATGCAGGAGCGCATCAATTTAAGGTTTCATTGGCTGGCTGTATTTTTTAAGTATGTATTCGTTTCGTAGTACTCGTTTAAGTATTTGACATGTTAAGTTTTCATCACAAGAGGTACGCCTTCAGAATGTAATAATGACTGGTCCTCAAAATCAACTTCTTGTTCTTCGTTGTCATCATCAGATCCGTCCATATCCAGACCATCCGAGCTCAGCATACTTTCATGCCCATTGAGGTGTATTGGAGTGTACTTTGCACTCCCGTGCTTCCTGTAGCCTTTGGAGGATGACGAACTGTCTCTATATTTGGAGTTGTAGTCATCATTCGTCCCTTTCCTTCTTCTTGTGACTATAATAACTGCAGCTATTGCAATTAGAAACACACAAAACCAGAAACTAGTAAGAACTGTAGAGTCAGTCCAAGATCCTGGACTGATCTCCCTTTCTTCTGACTCTGAAACTCGTCTGGATACGAAATGACACTCTCCTGTAATAAAGTTATTGATTTAAAAGAATGGCCAGGCTAAAAGGCAGTAAATTGTTGCACTACCGTCTGAGTCTGCAGTTAACGGGTTAGGAGTATGCTTCGTGTGTTTTTTTGCATCACAGTGGCAACAGTCCAGGTCAGAGGTACTTTGGCAACATTTAATACATCGGCTACTTCCCCTATCCAGTCTCAATGGGGAATTACAGCTACGGCAGTTGTAAGGCATTCCACCTACGTGAAGACAATTTAATCCCATTATGTTTAGCATTAGTAGGTTTCTGTCGGGGAAAGCTCTGTCTTAATCTTATTAAACACCCACCAGTGCATTTGGAACAAGAAGGATGACATGGATTACATCTTCGTTCTACTCTGCTGTACCAGAATCCATCCGAACAGACCTGATCAATGATTCCTGGGGTTGACGTATAGTTTAGTGCAACACAGTTTCCATTTCTTGCAAGCTTTAGTCCGGATTCACATGTGACGCATTCAAACTTTCCTTGTCCAATGCAACTCTTGCAGTTAGGAGAGCATCGAACACAAACTCCCACGTCATTATAATACCTAAAGAATAAAAAATCCAAATGGATTAGAACAGTTTTTATGTAGCATTGTGTACGCATTACATTGGTACGTACCCCTCAGAACAATGGGGAAGACATTTCCCATTCTGAAGCATTCCATCTGCACGACACTCCATACAATTGTCGGAAGATGCGCATCTCGTACACAACTTAGGACAATTGAAACATTCCTTTCCATTAGAAGAAAATGATCCTATCGAACATTTGTCTACGCAACTTCCTCGGTGCATTAAAAGTCCTTCGTCGCACTGAAGACATTGCCCAACTCCTTGGCATCTTACGCAGTTTTCTACTCTGCAACCTAAGCATCTTCCTGTCTCTGTATCGAGGAATAATCCCACAGGACATGTCTGCAATCCAAATAGAGTATCTAATGAAGAACCTGTTAATACTACCTGAATGAAAGTATTCTTAAGTTACTCACGGGGTTTTCTTGTTCACAAGATGTTTGATCAGATGACAGACTAAATCCTTCCATACACTCATTGCATTTATTTTCATCACAGCTTTTGCAACCAGTAGAACACGACATGCAGTCTCCACTTTTAGAGAGCCGTTTTCCAGAGGAACATTTTGGGACACATCGACCTTCTTCAAGGTAAGTTCCATTGAAACAATGGACACAATCATTTCCCATGGGTCCCGCACAAGCGGAGCAAGACTTCGTAGGGCAAGTCTCACAGGATGAGTCTGCTTCGTAATATCCTCTTGGGCAGGACGCAACACAGGATGTTTCGAATAAAACCAAATTATGTTCACAAGCGGTACATGAAGTTCCATTGTGACAGGATTTGCATCTCTGAGGACAAGACAGGCAGTCCTTCTTCTCTAAATCTGCACGGATACGCAATATTCGATTAGAATTACAACACTGTGAATTGAATCACTACACTCTACACTATTTAGAATGAAGTTGAAGTACCTGCATAGTACCCATCAGGACAGTCATTTACACAGATACCCAAATCTTGTATCCAGTATTCATTTTGGCACTGTGACCGAACGATTTGCGGTTTCTGAACCTGCGAGACGGATTCGGATGCACCAGGATACAAGTAGTCCTGTGGAACGAACCTCGCTGCAGGGCCTTGACTGTGAACTTCTCTGAATTGGCTAGAGGAAGGTTGGAAGGTTGGTTGGCTTAAAGAACGAGACCGTAATCTCACAGGGTTAACATCGGTTCCGTACAGTATCAGCTGCCATTTCTTTAGAACTCCTAAATGGAAAATTATAGTTGTTAGAAAAATTGTCTCATAATGCCCTCGAGTTCATAAAAAGCTACGACGCCCATCGTACCAGGCTGATTGATTCGTCTACTTCCAGAATTAATAATTTCTAAAGTCCACCGTCCATGGGCTTGTTCGCCCCAAAAGTGAACGGATAAGAACGGCCAGTCATCGAAGTTGGAGCTAGAAACATCTCTGGGTCTCTCAAAGAGAAGCACTGACGTCGTTCCCATCGGGGAGGTCAGGAGAACTCTCAAGTTTCCTCGAGGAAAGAATCTCAAGGAAATTTTGCATTGTACATGTTCCAAGTATCTAATTTCAGAATTTGTTCCGGCACATCCATCCACGTCCATGAAAACCTTAACTTTTCCTAAATGAGCCCCAGGAATCTCTCTGTCTTCTCTGATCTCCCTGGATTTGCAAATGTGCTGAGGCGGAACCCCAGCCCAGTCTGTGGCCAAATTAACCATCTTTCCAGCGTCCATGAGACCATAGCCAAATTTATGACTGACTGTTAACACAAACAACCCATCAAAATTAAGACAAACATCCCATCAAAGGTTCTTGACAACTTCCTCCGCAGGTTTTTGGAAAACAAGGCAGAGACTGTTATTGACAGGCACGAAAAATTATTGCTGTCATTAACGCTTTAGTTTTTGCATCTCTTGCATATTTATGCATCGGCTTACATTTTCTTTGTACTCCGTTGATGTACCACCCTTCCTCCTTTTCCAAAGGCTCTGGACGACTAGTCATCACAACCAAGTGCTGCATATCTCTCCAACTTAAGTTAGGATTGGCTTCTAAAGCTAAAGCAGAGATTCCTGCGGCTAAGGGAGCACTTGCACTTGTCCCCGTGTGCTCTACTGTGCAGATATGATCTGGTCTCAGTCTTCCATCCATGTCAACTGTTGCAACACTCTTATCGAGAGTCGGAGTTCCGCTTGAGTACGTTGTGGCCAAGGTAGAGGCACATTCCTCGAGGTACCACGGCTTGTAACCACCTTGGGTCGCCGAAGAAATGGACAGAGTGAATATTGAATTCGTGTAGCCATCACAATTACATGAGTCCACGTGCCGTCCCCCATTTCCTGAAGCCCAGATAAATATCGAACCCAAGCCTCTGCGTCCCTGCAAACCAAAACTCATTAAGTTACTCAAGTGCCCTACTTCAATTAGAACTCAAACGCTCATGGTTTTTTCGACTAAATGTTTACATTTGTAGTAGTATGAACTCTATTGTACAGGAAAATAAAAACTAATAGAAAGTCAATAGCACACAAAAGCTACACCACACTTTGTGCAAAAACAGAGAGTGTTTTTATTTGGTGATGTTGTAGATCTATTTAGGATTTGTTTGCCCACCCTTTCCCAGCTCCTCTAATGATCGTGAGCTGGTGGCATTGAATGTTACAGATATTGTTCATATTCCCGTATTACACAATAAGCAGATTGTATCTGAAAATGCGGAGTAAAAAATTCCACTCACATTGGTAACTCCGTAGATAAACGCCCTTCTGGCGAGTGGACCAGGTCCATCGACAGTCTTTCCATCATCTTCTGGACCCCATGAGGCTGAGTAAATATCTACGTGGTCAGGATTAAGTCCGAGTGCTTTGGCCTCGACAGCGTCATTGACGGTTCCATCGAGCATCCGGACCCCACCTATAGAAGCGTTGTAGGCCACACCAACTCCACAAATATTGTTTCCTGCTGTGGCAGCCACTTCTCCTGCACATCGTGTGCCGTGTTTGTTGTCCCCATTGTCTTGAGGGGTTGGGTCGCTATCATTGTCATTTATATCTGTGGAAGCTCGTGGATCCTAGTGAAATATGAAGGAAAACGCTCAAACTCAAAATGTACCAACCTTGGCAATAAATTATGATTAAACTTTAGCAAATGGATTATTACATAGTTCTGAACTAAATCAGGATGATTCGTCTGAATCCCATCGTCCAAAATTGAGACAACCACACCCTTTCCTGTATAACCTCGTTTCCAAGCGGCTTGTACGTTCATATCGAATCCATCTTTCGACCCACTTGTCTGTTTAACATAGACAAATACATTTAAGCCATCGTACATTCAACATATATGTGTAGCTGGATTTTGCAAGCAACTTTGTTTCATATTTACTTACCAAGTACCATTGCTCCTTCCATAATGGATCTACAAATCCATTCGCGTACGTAGGTAAAAATGAATGAGATTGTGCTGGGAAGTAAGGATTGTGGCTACCACCGGTTGGTGTATTCCCTTCGAAGTAGCGAAAATCTCGCTTGAATCGCTTCCTTTCGATTTGTTGCTCAAACCAGTGTACCTACGAAAACATATTCATGCCATGTAAAAATGATTATCCGTTCAAAATCACCAGCCTCTTGCATGCTGCAATTCATTAATGCTGTTTGTCTCCTTACATCCGGCTCATCTTCTAATAAGGCATGATGGACGCTACTTGAGTCCACCGACCGCTTTCTTATCTTCGGGTGTTCGAATACGTAGAAGTCTTTTAGACTTCCAATCTAAATCAAAACCAAATTTACGTAATTAATGAAAATGAAGTGACTTATTATTCAAGCAGGATTTACATTTATTGGGCATGAGTTGTTCATATCATTATTATTCCTAAGCCCTGAAGGATAATGACGAAATCAGGAATCGTTTTTGCTCAACTTAGAAAATCTGTTTTGAACATGTAAACGCTCTCAACCTGAAAGTTGACGCTTCAGTAACCAAATCTCAGCAAACAATCATGCAAAGTGAGATCAGACACTGTCACTGAATGTCTGTTCAAGGGCAAAAGTAAAGATCGTGTGTCGTAAATTATTCACTCGTTCAATCACAATCATGAATGAATTTCTCAGGAGCAGTCAGCCTGATCTTTTCAAAGTGACTGTCGGTTTATTAAGTACTGAGTTGATCTTACACAAAATTTTTCAACAATTTTCCTCAAAGGAATATATCCTGAGCCAAGAAATTCGCTACGAATGTTTGTTTAATTGCATGCAGAGTTTGAATACGCTAATATGAACATCCTAATATGATTAACTAAGGTTAGTTTGGGACGAAGCGATGACTGCGATTGACGTTGCAATATCTTCCTCTCGAACCTGAGTGGGCATCTAAAACTCACACAATCATTGTGTTAAGTAACTTTCACTTAATTTAATTTAACATAAGCTTCTAGACTGTTGTTCAATTATTTGGTTATCGTTGCATCCAATTAGAGAATGTAGGTGGGCTACCCACAATTATACGGCCTTTCGTCAGCTTTAGCAAATTCAATTTCATTTCTGCAGTCTTCATGCACGGCTCTTCCTGTTGAGCACACCATCACTTTGCGAACCGCACATGTCAATTAAGTGACAATAATTGTCACAGCACAAGGAAGAGGATGGCATGAGGATTGCATTAAATCGGTCAAACTATTCATTCCAAAATTATTTTCGTACAAAACATTCCATGGAGGATTTTCTAAAAACCTACATAATTGTAGTCAATTTAGCATAGACTTCTTTTTCATTCCTGTCATTCATTTCCCTTAATTTATTTCCCATTGATTACCTTCAGCAAAATACCAGCGATATACGCAAATTTTGTAGTCCTGAAGTCACGTTTGATTGTATGCTGTTATTTTCGTTCACTATGATAATTTAGAGAGAATGACATTGCTCTACTTTCAAGCTTGCTAGATTTCATTTTCATTTCATCTTCGTACCACAGTTTGATTGAAACGCAACGCCTATTTTGGTACCAAAATCCAATTTAATTCTCAACCATCCAGCACCCACCGTAATACACCCGTACACCATAAAGGTTTCACTTTTGAGTACAGTTTAACAGATATCAAGGACTACCACAGGGCTTACTTTAAACCTCAGCATCACTCACTCTTACTTTCAACTTTTAACAGTTTTTCTTTAAATATATTTACTACAAATACAGTTTTGTTCTTGTTGACATTGACAGCCCTGATTCTTTGTACCTTCAACCGGCATAATTATGACAAGAATATGATGTTCCCTCTGCCCTCAGAATCTAAATTTAGAAAAAATTTATCCTTGATATTTTGCCTGAGAAACTAATAGAAATAACCTTTCTCTGAGACAAGGAACTCTCAATAAAACCCACCGACTAGTTCAGCTTGACATTTTGAAAACGAAAGTTACATAAAGCTATGAAGAATGGGGATTATAATGTCGCAGTGTATATGAAGTGCCCTTAAGAATATCCAATTGCATAGTAAACCAATAAGTACATACAGTACATCTTCGCATGGCCATAAAGATCACATAAGTTTGCACATCACTTTCACAATGGCAACGAGCAGAAAGTCTCTCCTGAAACTACTCATCCTTCTGATCACAAATAGCTACATTACACAAATAGGTATGCATGGGCTTTGCAAGTTTCAAATCTTTTGAGAAGACTACTACCCATGTTAAATCTCAGTTTCATGCATCAATAATGCTTATTCACAAAATTAAGAAATTCTTTAGTGGAGAAATTTTCTCATGAGTAATGGTTTACACAGTCCCATCTTTTAATTCGTCTTTAAGTTCATCATCTCTGCGGCTTCTTATTAGCGTAGCCCAGACACATTTTTCCAATGCCATTTATCCTTTGTTGATGATGTTTCAAGGTGCTGCACATGTATTTTCTGTCTTGTTTTCGTATTTGTAGAGAAACAAAGCATTTTCATTTCACAATTTGCATCTTCATTGCAAGAGATGTACGAAAGCATTATTACTATCAGGCAGGTCAAGTCTACAGACGCATCTGTACATTAAACCCTGGTTTACGCTTTGAATAATCTCACAGATTTACAACCCTTACAGATTTCAAGCACTAGTTTGCTAATCTGTAGGCGCTGACTCTCCAAAATTTCTGCGCTGAAAGTTAGCTAACCCAACGTAGAATTGTGGCACGTCGTTCCATTATAAAATCTCAGGTAATTGCCAAGTTTGCCATCAATCCTGAATAAAGAATCTTATCCCTAGATCGATGTTAGCAGAACTCTTCTTAAGTGTTTCATCACACGCAACACTAAAAGGTATTCAGATGATGTACGGTCTCATCTGTTCAGGGAACCATGAATCCTTTATTCTACAGAGCCCAATTTCATCTCAAGGAGAAACAATTAAACTCGAGACGGTGATAGTTATGTATGCTACTAGAATCCTGCAAAAGCTACTATGCAAGTAAAAACGAGAGAGGATGTACACGTATAAGTTACAAGATATTAAGTGTCTTGAAATTACCTAAATGAAAGTGCGATGCAGATGTAATCTTTCTTAAGCCTTTATCATGTAGTCTAAGGCAAAGGAAGGAAGTTGCTAGTTGTGAATGGAGCGAAAAATGTGGCATACTGCCATACAAAGTAAACTTCCGTTTCCAGTCATCACTTCAGCACGATTGCACTTTGTATTATCTCCTTTACGGCCTAAAAGATATAATTGATTGATTGCAGAAGCGTATATGCATTGCTTTTCTGAGGGAAATCTCTACTCAGATTTATTTGCCTGCACATTGTCAGTGGGTACGACTTGCAGTCATCTTTACAAACCGTACCTGTAGGGCGTAGTTCACACTAGTTCACAGTAATCAAATTCAATATTATTAGTTTCTGAAGCCAATGAGGAACCAATACTGCCAATAAATTGTCACTATTAAGTATCGAGTGCTGAGCCAATAATGGAAGTGTTACTAAGCGGTTCTTTACTAGTAAATGATTATGTTAAATGTTAACACACTAGTGTTCTGCATTTCCTATAATCTATGCACGAGCAAGTGATGATTTCCCATCCCAACCGGACCAAATCCACATCTTTGTCATACAGAACGCAGACAGTTAAATATATTATGCAATACTAAACAAAGATAATGCAGGCGAAGACCAAACAAAATAATAATTCGTGTTAAAAACTAAACAAACATTTCTTGTTCAATTGATGAGTATGTGGCATTCATGACGAGGTTAATGATATTTATTACACTTTAAGTAAACCAAGAAGATTGTTACTACATCCACCGTAAGGCGCTTATCTTTTAAGTGGAATGCTAAAACTCTAGAGCTAGCGACCATCAGCAACATTTTAAGCTAGCGACATATTCTGGTTATTTTTATATAACTGTTGAGCAAAGCATCAGTCTATGGAGTCCGAGCAGCTGATCTGTAGACCATGACCTGTGATGAGATTGCAATGAATATCTTTCCTTTCTTCGCTTCTTTGTTAATAAAATAAGGCATCATCCCTTATAAAAAAATAAAATTATAAATTAGATATAATAAATTATAAATTATAGTTTATCACTAATATTCAAGAAATCCGACATTTTTGTGTTTTTGCGTGACGTGATAAATGTAGCTTATAATTTATAATGTTATAATTTTAAAAAATAAAAATGGTTATCGTAACTCCGAGTTCAAGGGCAAAGTCACAGTTGAATTGATTTTTCTCATGTCGCACTAAAAAACTGTCGAAATGTTGTAATGCTTAATCCTCAGCGTGCAGTTTTAATTATCACTAGAAATTCCCACGAAGTTCAATAATGTATTTCTTCAGCTTTGTAAAATCCAGGAAATAGGTT
Organism: Isotomurus maculatus; assembly: GCA_034696585.1. Classification (NCBI taxonomy): domain Eukaryota; kingdom Metazoa; phylum Arthropoda; class Collembola; order Entomobryomorpha; family Isotomidae; genus Isotomurus; species Isotomurus maculatus. The sequence continues at coordinate 24,673 of JAQGAC010000030.1, read as the reverse complement.
TCTACGAATAGAGAATTTTTAGAAAGAAACGAACACTGAAGGCAACTCATGTCAGAATTCATGTGTGAATAGCGAGTACATTTTCCTCCTTTCAGGTACTTTACTCCACTTTACTATTAGCAAAACTTTAGACTATAATTTTGAACAGAAACATTCTGTCATCAATTCAAATAAAGATGCTTTTAATATAATCTTTTACAAAGTGTGCATTCATCATTCATGATTAATTCAGACCCAACTGCGAACACTGTGGAATTATTGCTTATTTTTTCTAAACAGTGTCATCAAATGTAAACTCCTTTCATCGCAAACAACTGTGCTCTGAAATTAAATGGGCAAATTTCAGTACTTCCTTGATGAATCCCTCTGATTCTCAGATATCTTTGGCAATCTGAATAAAACCCACACTTTATTAAAAAACGAACTAAACTTGAGAACTGCTAACTCGTGTTCCTGTATTTCATTCCATTTGTATCGAACATAATTTTAGGTTACACACGAATCACTTCAGATTTGTTATTATTTATGGCTGGGGTCTTTAATAGGATACAATGTCATTGGTTATTGATATTCATCGCACCCTTGCGATTCATTGACACTAAAGGTAATTAGCGTTCAAATTTCACTCTAACTCATACAAACCTATTGACCAGGAGTTGTGTTACAATAGCTCAGCAAGAACAATGCGTACAGTGAGAACCTTATCTACCTACTGAATGCAAAACATTTCCCTAAACTTGGCCCAGTTATCTTTATGACCTGACTTTGAAAAGTGATATTGAATTGAATCCAAAATAGAAAGTACTTCTGCGACAAAGTCCGACAGTACTGACTAATCGAAGTGAACTCTTAGAAAGTAACCTTTAGTTAATTTCCAAATTTATAGAATGAAGAGAAGTTATCGACATAATTTAACTTTATATTATTATGACTGTAACTATTATTGTTATTTTATGAGCTAAAATTAAATGAATGTAGTCTCACCTGTCCTGTGTTGATAAATCCATGTCTTTTTGCGATTTCATGTGCTCTTGAGTGTCCGGCAGGCACATGAACCGCAAAATGATTAGAATACAGGGAGTTCGTTAACGACACAAATAACGATATAATAGCTAATATCACATGCACAACACTAGAATAGTCGGAGATTAGAAAATGTCTTCTTAAATGGAGCCTCATTATTATTCAGTAGGGGCTTAAGTAGAGCTCAGGGCACTCTACTCCTTAAATGTTCAAAATTTTAACCTTGTTTGGCTATCAAAGGAGGTCAATCGGGAACGCCAAATCCACTTATTCACACCCATAATACCTTCATTGACTTGGCTTTGCAAATTCTAGCCATGCAATGAAGGGATATCCACTTAATCACTTCGAATTCGAATTCTCATTCCCAGTATTTCAACGATTTCGTTGATAATCCCAAATAGTTATAGAAAGTTGAATAGCTTATTTCCAATCAATAGAAGAGTACCATAATAGCTTCACAAATCCCACCAGAGGCTCGCACTCCTACTGAATTACTATTTCCATACCACGGGAAATTATCACCACTGGTTTCCTCTTGACGTAACTGAGAAATCAATTCAGATTTATTTGCGTGGGTTGCATGGGTGGGTGGGTTGATGATTATGACTTTTCATTCCAGTTTCCGTTCATTCCGTCATCACTATCACGGTCAGTGAAACATCAGAGTGACAGTGAATTCAGTTGGTAAACATCCACTGAACTTCTCGTCGTGTAGGGACAGATAGATCACTTCCAAGAACTTTCTTCAATTATTTATAACTCATCCAAGAATAGTCATTAATTTATTTTTCCTTTCAAACTAAAGAGATCTTTCTCGCTCCTGGGATTTCCAGTCCTTTGATATTTGAACTGAAATATCGTATGTATCCTCCTTTCCGCTATTTCCGTTCTTGAATTATTAATCAGAGATTCGGAAAGTTACCTGTAAATTCAAATAAGGTTACCTTGAAATTTCACTGATTTGAACAATCGCACAATACGAAACAAGCACGTATAGAATTCCTCTCAGACAGCTTATATTATACTATTTAACTGCATTCAACATTGTTTTTGCTCTTTTTATAGTCATTCGCACAGTCTTAGCAAGAATGAGCTCGAACTTGTTCAGTTATTTACCACCACAGCTTATAGAATAATCTCACTTTTCCATTTATTTTTGCACACCTTCGTCAGGTTGGTCACAAATCTCATTCACTACTCACTACTCGCTAGTTGATGGTTATATAGATGCCATGTAACAATGAAATGAGATTTTTGTAGTGGGTACTCACGACTACGACTGCGAGGGAGCTACATCATGAGATATACAGATATACACACACAACAGTGCTGTAAAGCACAAGTTAACGTGTTGCATTGTATGAACTCTCTATTAAATAAGAGGAATTAAAGTCCTAATGTTATATCATTATGAATTGTAGTAGAAGCAAAGGAGCAAGGCAAAACAACGCAACTAAAAGGACTTCCATTCGTACATAATTAGTTTTGCTGCAGAATCCATCACACACCGTAGCAAAAAGGTGAATCAGCACTCACTGCTTCAATTGCCCACCAAGACAATTCCATTTACCTCCAACCTCACTATAACTTGGAGAACTTTAGCCACACTTTAATCCTAACACAATGGAAATGTACTCTACCTGGTCAAATTGCTATTCATGATTCACAGGCTCCATTAACTCATATTGAAGGAACGTGAGCAGCATCTTCATTTAACACGAAATTTCAACATGATGCAAAATGAACCAGCTAGTTTTTTTAGTTTTTTGTTGCATTGTGGCAGCTGAAGCGGACTAATCAACAACATACCGAGACAAATCTCTACGAAACAACAACTAGTAGTAATATAAGTCAGAGCAGGATTAAGGGTAGGAAAACAAAGATTACTAGTTTAAGCAGTTACGTCTAACGTAATAATGCAAATGACCATGGTCTAGTACTCCTGCTAAATCCATACAGAAATTAAATCACCTCTACCCTATTTTCGCCACAGTACTATCATTATACTCTAGCTACTACGAAACATAATATTTAAATTAAAAATCTTGCAACGTTATTATTTGCAAAATAAGCCTAATAATTAGTTATGCATTTTTATCAGCGAAATAAATTAATTTCAATGAAAGTAAAACTCAGTTCCTGGTATTTTAGATAATGAGATACACCAGCTAAATGTAAAATCAAATGCTGCGCTGTTGGGCTAAACAGATAAACAATGAAGATTAAGGTAACTTCGGATGGAAATGCATTCAAAATAACTTACAAGCAGCTTATTGTTTTCGCATAACTTACTAACTTACTTGCAAGATCACCTATTAAATATTTAGTATTGACCAGTAACAGAAAATGTACCTGAGGAATGATGTCATGTAGTCTTCTCTAATGCAATAATTGTTTGCAAGAATGTAACGAGTTTTGGTGATTATGTCAATCGACCTTTTGCAACGAGAGGCTCCGTAACTTTGTCACAGCACTTTTTGTGTTAAGAATAAGCAATCTGTAGTTGGACTGATGCACAATTGGTATTTATTAAAGTGACACGATTTGTGACTGAAGACTAGATTATTGTAAAATACCTTACAGAAGTTGGCTTTGGCTTTGTTAATGTAAATCACTAATATAGACTCGCTTAATTGGCAAGATGGGAATATTGGAAGAAGTTCAGTGGTATATAAAAGATTATTAGAGACAAAAAGTCAGTCCTCGCATTGTTACTAAACTCGTTATGACTTACACACTTGAAGTGGTTAGTGCGAGTGAATCTCTGAGGTCTCAAGTTAGTTGTATAGTGTTCCTCACCTAATTATTGGATCACTTTGCCAACTATCTCAACTGAGTCAGCTAACTGCAAGTAAAGGACTGAATGCAGTTTGGATTGGATTTTGCTTCCGTCAAAATTTAGTGGAGAAATTCCCTCAAGGCTGATAATTTCTCCGCCTTCTCAGCTGGTTAAAATACATGGCAAAGAGCTTGCTGGGGAGTTTTCCTATATCTTTGGCCACACTATTTGAAGTATCTTGACTCAGTAACCCTTTCTCACATGGGGAGTAGTGAGTGAATTAGCTCACTTGGATTTGGATTATCCCTACACTTTGGTATGCATTTGGTGGTGGACATAAAGACTACTGAGTAGCATGAAAATGTATGAAATTGTTAACCTGCTACAACTTCATACACAGTTAAAGTACTACTTGCAAAATTTATAAGATTGTCATCATCGCATCAACATGCCATGGCCGCGCTATTTGCATTCGACAGATTTGTAGTGGAGTACTAAAAGAGATCTTACACAGAGTCGCTACCAGTTCATTTTCAAATCTCTTGAGAGCTACACACAAGCTTAGTTAAAGGATTTCGACATTCTCTCTTTCACTTAAGTTATTAAAATGGCTTGAGAGAAGACGACTCAAGTTAATAGTATTATATCGTTAAGTAAAGGACTACTCAACGTACGTATTAAGCATGCAGATTTGATGCAATTCAAGAAAAAACTGTGTCAATGCAACTGAATGCACACGAACAAATCCAATCAAGATCCTATTCGTTCGGTGACTGACCACTTCTGTTGTAATTAATTTGCTTTTGGATTGGAGTGGCCTTTCATCGTCAACTTAATCATGAGAACCCTTTGCCATCTCTCTAGTTTTATTTGTCTCCTTAAAATAATGGAAAGGAAAGGAACGACTTAGCATATCGTAAGATAATTAACACGGTTGTGAGTTATGCAGCAGGCTTCTGAAGTTACGGACATTGTCAGGTTGCAGTGTCGACAGTGCAAGGAGATGACAACCATTGTATACTAATCATACGGATTTCCTTTGTAAATATTGACTGACTGCGCATAACTCTCGGTGGCTACAATCAGGAATAGAATTGCAAGACAATACTGCAGTTAAAATTATGTACAGACGTATATTTCAATTTTATGGATGGTTAGGATGATAGCCAGACTCTCATTAGTAGGAAAGAGATTTGCTAATCTCAGCATTCTGCTGTCTAGAAAATTCTATTCGCCATTGGATTGAGGAAATTTCTCTGTCGAAACCTTCATAAACATTCTATCAACTTACTTCATTGTTGTTGGGAACATAAATGTCGTAAACTGATGTTTGGAAAACCCTAAAACCGACCAACAGCTGGAGTACACATGAGGAGCAATTGAAACTACTTTTACGATGAGAAGACTGAATGAACCAACAATTATGAACATTTTTGATGAGCAATCAGAAATCAATTAAATAAACCAGGAAGAAATAAATTACCCCATCAGTTTATTTGTCTGAAACTTTTATACATATTTTAAAAATTAAATAAATCCAGTGTATTTCAACAATGCTATTGCATGCAAAGTAGACAATTAATGTTTGCGAAATTGTTTCTTCATTTTACTAATTGGAATGGACACTGATATTAGTTATCCCATAGTTAAGCTATTTAACTATTTATTATAATTTTTTTCGAAGTTAATTTGCACGAAAGTTCAGTGCGAGCACGAAACTTCAGAGTTTTCAGTTTGATAACAATTAATAAATTCAAGAGTCTTGGACATGTTTGACATTGCTTGAGATTAGAATTGAGACTTTTGCTTCATTTAATTTAGTAACAAAAAATTAATTTTTCGTTAATTCTATTTATGGCCTTGTAAGGTCTATAGATCAGTTTTGTATGAAGTGCATCAATCAACGACAGTATCTATCAAACAGATTGCGCCATATTTCAATGAATGAGCTTTACTTGATTCTAGATTAGTTGGAGATGCTGCAACCACGCACCGCATAACTAATGTTCATCATCAAGATGTATGTGAAGTAATTCCATTATTGTTGATCCCAATCGAGAAATTTACCCTCTTTGTCCTGCAGGTCAAGTTGTTCATTGTGGGACACAATAAATAGAAAGGCGCATGATATTTAAGATATTTAAGCACTTAATGTTAATATCAAATCACTTGCACTGCTGCAGATTGCATTCATTAAATAAAAATTGCGAATTGCCGAACTGGATGCAATGAACATCTCATTTGTTCAATACGAACAAATGCTACCTCGTGAGCTGGGTGAGCAATGATTTCATGTCGTGATAAAAAATCCAGAGATGGTGCTGTAAATGACTTTATCAACCTTCAACAAGTTTTATGCACCAACCACACAGTGCAAAGTTTTCTTTTCTGTGGCTGCCTCTTTGAATGAAGGTTTCCTTTTTAATTTTATTTCTCCTCATCAACCGAAAAAACCAGCTTCACTATTCTTTGTTGCATCAGCAAAGTATGCAATATTGCAGCAAAGTATGCAATGTATTCTCTTTTAAATTAACAGTCAGGATGCACATAAAGCACGTTTCATGTATGCTTAATTTATAAAACATATAAATGAATTTAAAAAAGCTGAATATCGTGTTCGCATATCTCAATCGCAAACTTTTTATTGACAAAACGATCACTATATAATTTCATTGGCGTTATTATTTTCCCATAACGGTTTTGATGTGTAAAATGTATTCTGTAACTATTTAAGCTTTGTGTCATCCGAATTCACCCGATGACCGTAAGAAATATTTATATCGTGAACAGAGTGGTTAATTTCCTATTACGCTTTCCTTACATCAATTTTTAGCCTTATAAAAGTTTCCAATCGCTTTTGTACCGCTTAAAAGAACAACTGAAATATAAAAAATATACCGTACGAATTATCCTGAAACAGTTATTCTCGATTAATCTAATTTTGTATTAATAATTTAATTAAATGAACAAGCCTCACGATAAACCATACAGATAATTTAATACCTAAATAATAAAAGCACTTTGTTTTGTCATTCGAAGTGCATTGAAAGTCAATTGGTTAAAGGATGAAGAATCGCCCAATGGAAAATAAATAAAAAAATCTGCGAAGTTGAGACTAGACGTACAGTGTCATAATAATCATTACTATCGACAGTTCAGTCGTTATACTCGTTTGTATTGTGTTGTACAATCTTTTCAAATGAATCACGATACTTGCAATATAATAATACATTTTTTAAACTATCTCTCCTTCTCTCTCTGTGCTGTGTTTGCAGGAAGCAACTCTAATTATCTTTGGAACGAAACAACATTTAAGTCAACATAAATCGACTAAGCTAAAATTAATGCTGGAATTAGCAGAATAATATTTAGTGTGCGTGCACCATAAACTATATATCTCTTTCTCTAACAGTAATTGTAAGCATGCACGAGAAGTGAGGATTACAAAGAGAGAATAAATTACTATGAATAATTTAAAAAATCAGCCATATAAATTTCACACACTTATTGCCCTACTACACTCTGTGCTTGCATCATTACCACAAGAATCATTTCACAAGTATGTTTACATAAACATTTTCAAAGAGTTGTATAACTTGTAACAAACATTAATTAACTTTAATGAGGATTCTACACTCCTAATTTATAGCTTAGAATGAATAACAGTAAGAGACCTACAGATCCACAACAACTAACCATGCTCGTATGCAAGTATTTAAGTAGTACTTTTCGATCTAATAACCCTCGCAATAAAATAACAGGAAGGGTGACTCCGTCAAATTCCAGTAGTGACATTATTTCCAGTCGTAATAATTTACGTGTAGTTCAACAAGGTGGATGGATGAAGCACAAAGCTCATTTGAGCATTGATGAGATCCAGCACTGCGCTGATCCAGCGAAGAAGATTTAATATTTACATAAAAGTTTGTCTCCCTTGTGGAATGCCCTATTAGTGCGGTGCGAAAGAGTTGCTTGGTAGTTTATTTGGTCATAGTCATCGTCATCGTGAATGGTTGCATTTTCCTAGCACCTCCGTACTCCGTCCGTAGTGAGTAAAATTCTCTCAGCATCGTTAACTCTTCGTATTATCGATAGTCTCGAGACTTTCCAAATCATCACAGGACTTAGATTTTGGTGATCTAGAAGGAAAAATGCACAAAATATTCATAAGATCAAACAAATCATTCTCTAAAACTTTTCCTGCGTTTGGCAGGCTGTCAAAGTGTGAGGCTTTCTTGTGAAAGTATGAAAAGTACTTGTGAATACATGAAAAACCCATAACTCTTGGTTTAAAGGTAATTTCGACTAGGGAAAAGGTGCTCGCTAAGTTGAGGGACGAACATTAAGTACTCTACTTACTTTGGTTTGGCAGATCCACTTCGACGTAAAATATGTAAAATTACTGGACCCGTTTTGATCTTCTTAAAGACACTGATTGCTTCTCCGTGCGACAATCCGTGGAAAGATTGCTCATTCACTTGAAGTACTTCATCCCCTGAAACAAAAGATATGAATATTTAGAACTAGAAATCTTTCTTTACTCTCGCCCTCGCCTGACAAACACGATCCCGGAAATTAAAACAACACACAAAGGTTGTGAAAGAAGTTTTTATGCTTCGAGCAAGTCTTTCCCTTTATTTGTGTGTTGTAGAAAAGAAATCAAGCATTTGCGAGAGAGCATTCTTTCCCAATATGCATACACCTTTAAGTCAAAAGGATTTGGGAAACACAAGGAGAGAAAAAATATTCCAATGCACAATGCCTGGAGCTCTTAATTTATGAGTTTTCCACGATGATGATCCGACTCACCTTCGAACAGAGAGTTATTCTCAGCTGCCTGTCCACTTGGAAAGATGGTTTTAACGAAAATTCCCAAGTTCCCTTTGGGAGAGTCTTTTCCTCCTATTAAAAGAATTTAAAGCATCCTTCAGTAAAAGAAATCTCAAACGTCCAGCCCCTTTCATTGAGGGAATCCAGTGGTTATGTCATAACTAATTTAAATCGGATTCTTCCTTCACATACCTACAATAGAAAAGCCAAGGCTTTTCTTCCCAGGTCCTTTTTCGAAAGCAACGGTTTGAATGCGGAAAGTCGGTTGTGTGGGAGTGTTGTTACCACCTCCTTTATTTGATGACTTTGATTTCCTCGGGAGTGTACATAGATTGGTGGTTGTGAGGTAGTAATTAGTTGCTGCATTGTACCCAGCCGCAGCATCTGCCTCAGTTTGATTAAAGTAAGGATGGGGAAAGGGACCATAGCCGGAATTAATGGCATCCGCATCCGCATTGTAGTATGTCAGAGTACTGTGTCTTCTGTTCTTTTTACTAAGTTGAAATTGGGCAGAGTGATGATGATTTGGCAAGAGAAAATTACCCATTGGTGACCCTATTGATACTGGCTGAGTAGTTTTTCCAGACTCGGAGTGAAAGTTACTTCCAGGGGAGTCAAAATAGCTCGTTGTAATTGAGACGGGTGGCTTAAACATAGGGTTGTTCGGGTTATTATGGCAGAACTGTGAACTTGATGAAAGTTCCGGGATCCCCAGATTTTGATCAATTCCCGTACTGCTCCCACCTTGATTGCTTTTAAATGCTGTTCCTCCACTTCCTCCGTTGGGGTGCGAATAGTTAGATGTAAGATTACACGAGGAAGGAACTGACAGCGGATTGAATTCACTTAATGACTGCCTATTTCTAGGGGAATTACTGCATTTCAGACTTGGATTCCCAACTGTCTCATCTTCCTCCTGAATCCTTTGGTTCGTGAATCCTCCTCCAGCACCCATCTCAGATTTTATAGATTCGAACGCAAATTCAGGGTGAGGATGAGGTCTATAAAAACTCGGTGGGTTCATCATTCCGTGAGAGTTGAAGTCCATTGAATTAAATCCTCCTGGGGAGTCCACCGAAGTACCCTGCAATGCATGCCTTAGTGGACCTCCTATCCCACAGTTGTTGTTGTTGCTCCTGCACTCCCGAGCAATTAACAGTTCTACTTGGGGACACTTAAAAGACGTGGAATTGAGAATAGAAAGAGCCTCATCTGGACTGATGCCTCTCACTCGTTGTCCATTAATGTTGACTATTTCGTCTCCAGCCTCAATCCTTCCGTCTCTGTCAACACAAACAAAATGAATTTATTCAGGGAATGCACACAAGAAAACTGAAAAAGATATTTCCATCTCTCATTGTCTTTCATCAGCCCATATTATAGGATAGCTTTCTAGACTTATTGGAGTTGTGTGGAAGCCCACAGACTGAGGGAAACCCGTCAGTCAGCCACTTGCTCTGGAGTCTCCAGCTCTTTTCTTCCCCTTTTATGACCTCCCAGAAATATTTGAATAAATAAACCTTCTCTGAATGGAAATTCTCGTTGAATGTGAATGTACAATTTTGAAGAAAAGACTCTTTGGTGCAATAATAAATAGTGTGGTTGAGAGAGACAGAATTGCATGCGAAAGTTTCAATTCAATTTTCCATTTCTCATTCATACAGGAATTGGGGATGTGTAAGTAAACTCACCGTTGCACAGCTGAGCCTGGACAAATCTCGTGAACTTGATGCTCTGCGGTTCCTCCATTTCCATTGTTAGCTGACGAGCCACCCTCACAACTGAACAAAGTTATTCCCAAAGGCTCCTCACTGCCTTTAGAAATTTGAAGTAGTTGAAAGCGTCTCTTGGAGGCTGAGGGCAATGTAGGGGGGAATAATGGATTGATACAAGAAGGTGAAGGACTTGACGAGAAAGTTTCGCCATTGTACGTGTCTTTGTCAAGTAGATAAGAAGATTGAGCAGAGGAAGACGTACATATCCGGAAGATCTCCTTACTCTCCATAGGAATGCATGGGATCTTCCCCAATTTGCGCACTCTGAACTGAGATGGATTACCGTTGGCACCAGAGGATCCTTCAATAGAAACTGGGGCATTCATAGACGCGCTTACAGATGGAGAAAGTCCCGTCCTTGCGAAGTAATTGGAACTTTCAATAGTTCCCATAGGCTTCGGAATGGAGTACGAAGGGTCAACCAGTCCGAAAGGAGTGGAAGGAAGAGTGCAGCCCAAGGAAGGATGTTCGGATGTCGGAGAGAGTCCTCCGCCACAAGACATCAGACTGTGCCTCGCTATGGCTGCATTGGCCAAGTCGCTCTTCCTTCGTACCACTGCAGCCCTCGACTTGGTCATTTTAACCTGAGCGTTGTTATATTCCAAATCCCAGTTGATGTCTTCAAGAGCCGTGGCTCTTGTTCCCATCGTAAGTTTGGTGAGATCTGGAAGACCTCCAACTCCAACCTGGTGCTGCTGGTGATGATGAGGATTATGATGAATACCAATGCTGTGGTCCCTACCCTTCTGCTCCTCACCCAAAGGTGGTAAAGGTTGAGGGGAAACTGAAGAATCAACCGTTTTTGATTCCGCCGAGTCATTAAGATTCACATTGGCATTCCCTTCGTCGACATTTTTAGCACTGTCAGAATCATATCCCGACTCATTTGATGAGATGTAAGTTGATCCGACCTGAGTCCCCCCTCCACCCTGTGTGGATGAAGAAGGTGACGTTTTCGGTTGACTCACACCACTCTGACTTTGACATGAGGAAGAAGTGTCTCCACTCCCATTGAAATGACACGAAGATGAGGCTGATTGCTCCTTGTTACTCGAATTCCCGTCGCTCATCTCACTTTCATGATTACCGTGAATCTTTCCTTGAGACAGATTACTCACAGCAGAACAGCCTTCATCTCCAATCACACCTTTATTATTCACAGTCCCTGTGAGTTTGTTCATCATGAGCTCACTCACATTCACATAAGTCCCTTCACCCGAGGTTGCTGTGCTGCTACAGCCACTGGAACTGGAGCTGTTGCTTCCAGTGCTACCCGGACTACTCTCACTCACACGAACATTCAGCTTAGGTGATGAAGAAGAAGGTGAGACGTCTTTCCCTGACTTGCATTCCCGTCCTACTCTCTCTTCTTGAGATGTTGCAGGATTATTATTATGATGTCCATTTTTCTCGTGGCAAAAAGAAGTCGAACTGCGAATGGAATCGAGCATTTCACAGCTGTTGCTTGTGCTCCCAGGACTTTTTACAGCCGAAGGATGACCACTTTTTGGTACGGAAGATGAGCGTGAGGAAGGATGGTGAACACCTGCTTGATGATTTAACAATCCTCCGTGGTTGCCTGTGACTGGACTGTTGCTTCGACTTCGATGCGATGTTCGTCTCGAAGAATTGCTGGTGATTTTATAGTGGAGAGAGGAAGATTTATTATTACTGCTAATCAAATCAGCTTTGAGGAGTAATGAGTTTGGAGGACACTCTCCATTGGGACTGTGGAGCAGATGAAGCTTATTAGACGATGAGCCTCTGCTGTTGTTGGTGACTGAGGATGAGGATGCTGAGTGGTAAACTAAGTGGGATTTAGACAGACTCAACTTGGTGGACTTTTTACTTGTATTGTTATTTGTGGAAGTGTTATCAGCAAACTTCAAGTGAACACTATCGCTGCTGAGACTGCTGACGAGTAGCTTTGGTTGACTGGGATGATGAGAGTTTTGTGACTCCTCAGGCAGGACAGATAATTTAGAGCGGACGAATGCATGAGGAAAACCGAACTTTTTATTGTTTGATGGTGTCGTGACGTCATTTCCGACGATAGAAGCTATGTTATCCAAGCTAACTGCTTTCTTAGAGGGAGAACCTCCACCTCCTGTTGGAGTTGTGCACGGCGAATATGCAGACGACCCACCAGTGTAGTAATGATGAGGTGACGCTCCCAACATTATCATTTTGTTCTTTGCATGGTGACTATTGCTGTTGCCACCAGTGCTTGTTAGTAATAGTTTGGAGTGACATGATGGAGAGAAGTCTAAATCTGCTGCTGGGTCATCTCCTGCAACATACGAGGGTAAGGTTGAGGTAGAGCAGCTTCTGAACAGAGGAGAGTTCGTATTGTTCTTTAAGCGTCGATTGCTTTGATCTTGGTGACTCTGGTGGTGGTGGTTGTGATGGTGAGTGCCACTGCTGCTGCTGCTGTTATTATTACTGCTGTGTTGAGACTCTTTGGTGTTAGCTGGATGACTTTGAGACTGAGAGGAAGACTTCTTCTGGTGATTTCCACCTCCCCCACCATTTGATGATTCACTTTCATTATTCCTTTTAGTCAAGCGAGAAGGGCTTTTCCCCGTCCTGGAAAGGAGCATTCCTTTGATTGACTCCACTCGGTCTACAGCTTTGGACTTGGGAGCTTTTAGTGTTGCACATTTCCTCACACAGGCTCCTTTGGAATTCACGTAGAACTCATCTCCATCACCTGGGAGAGCTGAGATCTTTTTGGTGTTGCTCAAAATGGAGCCCAAGTTTTCTTCTGAAGAGGATGGCTTTCTAAACATGTACTTGTTAGGTTTGTCCTGTTCGTTGGTGCAGCTTTGGGAAGTTAAAGGTCTTTCTCCGTAGAGAAGGTCTCCTCTGGGATTCCCGTGTCTTGGATTGCACCCATAATCATCCAAGTGAGAATGATGATGAGTAGCTAAGGAGTTACCTTCACTCTTGCGAGAAGGACGATCTCCTCGAGAATGAGTTTGTCCTTCTTTAGTGCCGAGTGAAAGACGCCATTGTTTCTGACTGACATTTCCATTTCCTCTCAGTCGCCCTGTTCCATCCACAATCTCCACGCTGGCAGTCAAGTCACCTGTATTTGCATTCTTTATCTGGTTCCACGTTTTGCCCATCTTTCTGCCCCATGTAGCAAATCCTACAAATATAGCACACAAGACCAGTAAGTCACCTTCTTCTTCTCAGGATGCCTTATTACAAATGCTCCGATGTTACTTTCCACCCTTCCTCGAGTTTTTTACAAGTATAGCCTCGTTTTTTAATTCAATTCTCTCTCGCTGTATACTGCGTGTATCTTATCTTACGAAGGATCTCCATAAGTGCATTCGTAGCTACTCATCCTGATATAACACGCGTGCAATATCCCTACCAGTCAACATCAGGGCTCTCGTGTAATTGCACGAAGAACAACAACAACCATTGCGTACATCATGCCAAGTGGTCTCATCTCCTATCATATTCATCATCAGGGGAATAATCATCGTGTAATACTTCGCTCTCTCAATCCGTAGCTTTAAATATAGACAGCAGACAAGTAAGGCTTAACTATCAATTACTCAATCCTCGAACCAAAACGAAAATAATAATGTATATCCTACTGGTTCATTATATATCTTTTAAAATCAACAAGTTACACGTTATTGCTCACATAGGCACATGCCAAAAAGGTAATGTACGACTTTACTGATCCATATCTCACTTTGTAGACTGCACCATCGGTTCGTCATCTTCTCATGCAATGAAAGATGTAATTTATGCTCCAACTAACGAACATTCCGATGGTTTAACTTTGGAATCGTTAAATTTGAGGGTTTTTGCACTCCAACTGAATCATCGGTAACATCAGGACATCAAAAGGGATGATTTAAGAGATAAGCAAATCCACGGGGCAAAATGGACCATATGGAAGATGTTCACTTGTCGTGTGTTTATTTATCGTGAAATAGATACCAGGAGAAATCCATCATGCAATCTTTCACCCTTTCTGAATACCCTAGCTGAAGTCCTGTGCTCCATAAAATGATCTATAGATCTATATGGTTTTTGTCTATAACTACAGCGAATATGCTGCTGCGTGTGGTTCGAGATCCCTTGATGAAATATGAGTAAGAAGGAATAAGGAGAGCAAAGTTGAAAAAGTCATCACCAGTTGACATGAGATTGAAAGAGACAGAGAAGAAAATTGAGACAAAGTAATACCTTTTTTGACAGGAGACTTGGGACTTCCGTCCAGGGCTACTGTCTTATTATTTTTTGTTCCCTTCAGGAGCAAACTTTCTGGTCTTTTAGCTCCGGAAGATTTGAAAATAGAATCATTGCTCTGACTTTTTCCCACGGTGGTGGTGGTTCCTGAAGGATTTCCAATATTTTCTGGAGGCTGCAATGGTGAAAGGCTAACCAGACAAGCAGCTGCTGGAGGTCTTTCCGTTTTACGACGAAATAATCTCATGATGACTTCACGCTTAAGAGAACGAAAGGTGTAGGTAGGATCTTCTTCTTTCCAATGCGAAGTCAAGATGAATCGCCTTCTTCACGGGTTCTGAAGACGACGACGCTTTGTGTTGTAGTCACCACAATCCAATAGTCATCCACACACTTCAAGAGTAACGAGAGAAACTGTTGCAAACTTTCTCCCTACTGTGAAAAACACAATGAGAAATGGTGTAAAAGTAAGTATAACTGCATCCAAACTCAAAAACTTTTACCCCAGAACTTATATTTCTTCTCTCTCCGCTCCGGTGTAAATGCATAAAACTTTACATTGTAAAATGTCAACTACACATCTCGTTTATTAAAATTTCCCTTCCACGTACACCACTATTGTGATTTGGGGATATAATTACACGAGGAGACTATGACTAAGCAGGAGGAAAAACTTTCTTCTTCTACACGCACCGAATTGAATCACAAATCATTACACCAAGACACACGAGCGACAAGGGTGAAATTAATAAAAATTTCAGTATAAATAATCCCTTTCGTCCCCGTTGAATAAGATGAAGTTAAATGAAGTTAAAATAATGTGGAAATCTGAGAACTCTCTTCTTCTCTCGTCTTGAGTTTTCGTTGGTCTTTGAGAGAGGAGACTTTGAGCAAAATCTCATCAGCCAAAAGTAGTTTTTAGTGTGTTCTCTCTCCTCTATTTAATTCATAATGAGAAGAGATCAAAAGCCATGTCAAGTCTGCCAAAGTTTTTAAGCCACTGAAGGGAAGAGAGCTGCATAACATAATTGTTCCAATCTAGGTGTAGTGTTTTGTACTTGTTCATTCCTTTGATGAAGGAAGGTACACAAGGGTTACAACCATTAGTAGCCAGTAAGTGAGTAATAGATACAAATATGGCTTAGGCAGGCCCTCTCTTTTGTGCGAGAGAGGGCTTATGATCATCATAATGAAGCTGCAGTCATCCATCCATGATCATAGCAGGACGTGATAAGCTTGTAATACGAAACACTAACATAACCATATCATTTCATAATGTTCTCTTTCACCCTTTCCCTTTATAACTTCGTTAAGATCTTTTATTACGGGAGGAATGAGATACTCTCAAAGACCCAAAGTAAACCAAATTGCAATACACTTCGTATAGTGTAATACACGGGGGTAATTATTGGAGCATTTTGTAGGGCACTATGGTCAGGTAATATGTTGTCTAAGTCGATGTGAGTTATTAAAGGCATTTTGTGTGTGTATCAAGTACCTTCACTTTAACAGTTGCGCCTCAGAGTAACTTTAATATATGAACTTACGGAAAGTGATAAGCAATCTTGGATTTTGTGAGTGTATGAAATTTATTATTATCTCACTACTCTCATCGGTCATTACTACTTCTATACTACGAGGGATGAGTGTACTATTTATCGTAGTTTGTTCGTACATTTCTGTGTTTAGGAGTCAAAAGTAAGGGAATAGGCCAGTGCACAACAAGGAAGAATATGTGGCTACCTCCCACTTAAAAAGCCAAATGTTGATGAGGATATTATGATTATCCGATAAGGTGTGGTTGTGCTGTGCCGAATAGGAGAATGCACCAACTGAATATTCATGGGGAGACGGGGAGACTTCATGTCCTGTAACAGATGACTAACTGGACAATGTTTCGTCCGGAGGTGCTTTTTTAAGGATCCACAACCGAGTCATTAGCAGTTTGTGCTTTTGGAAAGAACCACCAGCATGGTTGGTTTGTCAGTCTCCATAAAATGGTATCGATCCGATGATCTTTACCACTTTACTGACTCGAGATAACATCGTGTTTTATGCATAGCCATTTAAATGCAGGGAATTCATCTACACACAGACACAACGAGGGTTCAACTTCCTACAACACGAGGCTTTTTAACTGTCAACCACCTACTTACTTGAGAGCATTTATTCCATTTACAGTTTACATTGACCATCTCTAAATAGGACCAATTGTAACGAACAAAATGATAGAAAGATAAAATGATAAAATAAACCTGGCCGTGTGGAGACATAATCATTAACAAGATTCATACATGCAATAAATACATTTAGGTTCGTCTTCTGCTGGGTTCGTGTCTCGTGTGCCACGCTTAACGTAATTATGACACAAACTGCAGCTCATCGTGTGGCTGGATTGCATTATTACAAAATATATGATGACAAAAAGATGTTATAATGTCCATTGATGTCATCTTGTACAGCGTAGTGACACGAATAATATCTATTTTAATGCCTCAGAATGAGTGCGTGTGTCATTTTATTATGACAAACCCAACCACACACAGCATTTTAATTACGTCTGATAGTGTTGGTTACATAGTAGTTGGTGGTAAAGTTTTCTTGAGAAAGTTGTGTACTCCAGAAAATAAGTCCGTTACATGACTAAACCGGAAGGTTTCCCGACCAGAAAATTAATTATCTTTGTAATGATAACACAGTTTGTGGTTACTTAATGCAAAGGATGACATTAGGAAGAAGGAGAGAAGAAGCCGTTTTTAGATGCTGTTGGTGATATCGTAAAAAACTAATCATATCAGACGGGTTTTGAAACTTATTCCGCATTCTGACAAAGTCTCATAGTAATCTTATCTGGGCTTGGCATCCCCTTTAATTCTCACACAAAGTAGTTAGCCACACTTCATACGGAAGAAAGTAACATTTGGTACAAGACGGAAACGGAGATCAGCAACAAACTTTGGTGCTCAAGTAAAACTATACGCGAGATTCTTATCTTTCACAGAGCTCATCGCGATCCGGTTCTCAGATGTAGAAATGAAATTTCACCTACAAAACTTACCACTAGGTTTTTACAACAGTCACCTCCTCGTCAGAACCGTGGAATTGATACAAATTGAGTAAAATACAAAAGGCATGACCTATCCAACTAACCCAGCTACACATAACAAAAGTAGTTGCAGAGACTGTCTTATAAAAAAAATCCCAAGGAAGTAGAGTGCTGCTGAAACTTTATCTAAACTACAGTTTCTTTATTTCTTGCAAAGTACTTGTGGAATTGCCTTACATACAGGAAATGCGATAACTGTTATACTCTTCAACTTCTTACTCCTACATTATATCCTCAACCCACTTCCCACTTACACTTTCAGTGTCTACGAACTAGGAGGGCATAACAAGCTAAGACAAAACAAAAAAAATTAAACGAGAATTAAATACACCCAGTTTGACATAGACCGTTTGTTTTCTCATACTAAATCTTACAAAATGTTTTAACATTTACCTACATCCTTCACATTTTTACACTTGACTTCAACAAGGTCCCGCAACACAATACAATTTCCCTATGCTCAAGAGTTGTTCTTCTTGAGCTTCCTCTCGTCCAAGTCAATTAACTCTACAACAGGAGCAAGCAACTCAGGAACACAACAATGATAAAAAATGCTTCACACTAACTAAGCCACAACAATAACAATAGGCTTATCTAAATCCACTTGAGCGTAAATAGCTGGGAGTAAACGGATCGCCTCAGGGATATGCAAGCAATAGTAATGAATAATGATGGAACTTCGTTTACCATCCATCTCTTCGTATCTCGTGTTTAAATAAAACAGTCTTTCTCCTCGTAATAATGAATGCGTCTCACTCTTCTCGAGACTCGAGACTCGATAGTGTGTGGACTTAATTTGTTATTCTCTTTATGTTATGTCAATGAAGGTGCACTGCACATGGTATTCAGCGATCCACCACAGTCAAGTTCTTCTGATCTGATGTTACAGGAGAGGCTTTTGGACTTGGACACGGTGAGAGTGCGATACTTGTCTTGTCTTTCTCCTGCAACAATAGTATTATGGTATGGTAATGGGGCGAAGCCAACAAATTACACAAGTTGTAGTACAAGTTCCCAGGTCGAAGGCGACAACTCCTGAGGGAGATCTCTGAGGTATAATAATGAGTCCCGTACCTTAAAATATCATTATGTTGGTCCTAAGCTCTCATTCTTACGTAAGTTTTGGTTGTTTCAGAGCTCAGAACAAGTTGTAAGTAGTGGTGATAGCTTCTCCTCAACGTCTTTAAATATTACTGAGCACCGTTCTCGGTGGAGTTAGAAATCTACTTTGTGTCCGTAGCTAAGAGGGTATTAAGCCTTTTGGCCGTCGAGAAGGTTGAACACAAGCTTTTCATGAGCTTCTGGATGGGCGTAATTTTCTTCTTAAGTTTCATTATTTTTGTCTTTAGTCATTCCTCTTTCGCTCTCCCTTTATGTGATGGTCCATTTTATTCGAAATTGAGTTTTATGCGGCCTTTCCCTAATATGACTATCAAAGATAGCTTCGTGGGGAAATCATGATTACTTTATGTAGGTGCTTCCAATCCCAATCCCTACACCATAGGTCGGCTTCTCTCTACGATGTGAATGTAGATCATCGTGAGAAACTGGAGTGAGAGTATAAAATATATAGGGCCACAGAGAATGATCAGAAGGACCTTGTGCTTTCAAAGCGTAAAGGAAGTTCATTGCTTTCAGCCACACAGTACACAAGTAAAAGCAATAAGTAATGATACTGCTGTGGTCTCACAAATGGTAGCAAGTGGGTTTACTACACACTCACATCTCGAGAAGAGTAATATAGGAGAAGTGGTAGCAGGTAGACTTAAATGGACTCATGAATCTTCCCCTTTCCTGGCCAACCCTTCAAATTACCAGAGCTAAAGGGAATCTCGGTTCTCACCAGCATCTCTTATGTGATCTTCTTTCCTCCAAAATTATTTTCAAGGATTTTCCTTGAAGCCCTGGATGCAACCTATTAAAATGTTTTGTCTACGCCATGTCTCGAAGTACCTGTTCCCCCTACAATTTAAAAGGACTCCTTGCTGTTCCTTTAATTTCGAGATCCTACTTGGCTCACGTATCCCAATTTAAAAGAAAAAATCCTCTGCTGTATGGTGGAATCGTAAGTCTCTCCCAATGATAATAACAAATGCACACACACAAGGAAAAAATAAGGCACCTCTGCTGGTTCAATGCTGGTGGCTGTGTGAAGCAAAGAACCCGGTGGTGCAATTTACATGCAGTCAGTTTCAATATAAAAGTAATATAAAATGAATGTGACTGAAGTCATCATCATCTTTTCGGGACATGCAGCAGCACTAGCAACTGCGTTTTTACATTTTACAACTTCATAATTTATGCATAAAAAGTTTGGAAGAAAAAAGTGTGTAGAATAATACATTTTAGCTCGTAACTTTATAGAGCTGCAACTCAGTCACGGACCGTGTGTTCTAGTTTGTTCCTCTAAACTTCAAGTTCAAGTTTGAACGCACATGTTTTTTATGATGGTGAAAAAACAAGGGAGATCAAAGAAACGACGCCCTTTTCGCATGATTAGGTTTGCGTCGCTATTACCCAAAAATTAAAAAGGGAATAGCCCAACGAGAATTAAAGTCTCGCGTAATCAAAAGAAAGTGAGTGAAACAGAGATTCGTTACAGTTTTTATGGTAAATAGGAATTTATTTGTATTTGCCGTATGTTCCCTGCTGCTGTGGGATCAGGAAGAATTTCACCAACAGTCAATGATGGAAATGATGATGTTGGGTAAGTGACCTAAGTTAAACACAGCTTTAATCAAGTCTCACTCCGAGACTTTTGATATTAAGCCACTCTCGGCTCTCTCCACTATCCACCAGCAGTCATCGTGTCAGCAGGCATCAACAGTTGCGAACAAGAGTCTCGCTCTCAGGTAATAAGGTGGGTTCGCAAGGAGTCGTTACAAGTGACTGCAGACTAATGAAGAAACATCTGCTCACCAGGCCATGCAACTTTCCAAGACAAAAGATGAAATCGAAAGGCAAACAAGGCAAAGAAGCGAATAATACTTGAAAAACTCAGATTTACAAAAGAACCAGTGTCAAATGTGCAACGAAAGATTTTCAGAATTCTACGTGTCAAACACGGATGAATGAGCGATTTGAGGTTTTCATCAAGATGCCTTCTATATTCTATAGCCTCTTCTTATAATGTGTCAAAGTTCTCAATACATAAAACCGAAGGTGAGCGAAAAAAAAATGAATTCAATTCTTCTCTAACCGAAAAAAATCAGAGCAACCTACACATCCCCACGGTTTGTCAGTGCAACAAGATAAAAGTAAAAACTCCCTTTCACGGACCCAATGGCTTTTAAATGCGTTATGTGTAAGTCTTGAGGATTTCCCAAAATTGAAGCAAAGCACGGAAGGAAGGATGGAAGGAAAAGTACTTTGAAAATGATTTCATTTTCCTGAATGGCCAGTAGAAGAATAACACTCGTACCTACACACACATCGAACATTCTTCTGTGGGTCCTTACAATCTGTCCTGATGTAGTCTAAACTGGAGCACATTATACACACCTAGCTCTCTGGCCTAGCAGATATATATGAAATTATTGGTCTACCTATATAAAATATGGTTCCTCGTATTTTCCCCCAAAATAGATTCCTCGTGGAATGGCTATCAACCTCAGAGACTTTATCCAGACAAGTCCACCAGAACTACTTCCGAAGACATATTTTTAGGATTCACTTTAAATCCGTTTAGGTCTTGGGTCGTCTTTTCCTTCCTTTATCCATGAAAGAGTAGTTTGGTGGTGAGAAACCAATGTACATTTCATTTTTTTCTCCATCTGGAAGAAGCGATCTGTTTTAAATGGGTTTTGATGGGAAAGGTTCGGGCGACAAAAGATCCATAAAGGGATTGGGAGAAAGGCTCTCTCTCCTTCTCAAAGGCGACTTGCAATAAAGGTTGTACTTGCAGCAATATCAATTGATCACATCCTTTTTCTCGATTCTGACGATGCAGTTAACATACCTTCTAACACAAACCAATAATACCCATCCAACATTTGATACGAGGATAAAAACCTCACAAGGAAAAAGAACCGCACGTAGATTAGATGCTCTCGTATAAAATAGTATCTATTTACTATTTGCTGATTCAAAGATATACATGTAAGAAAATACTAGTTGACATGATCTGGGTCCGTGTGTCAGATTGATCTAAATTATATCACTGCTTGCGATCTCTTTAACCTCAGTGGGTTAACGAAGATCCAGGCCAGGTAGTTGGTAGCTTTGGTAGTCTGTAGGGACAACAAGAAGGGCAGCAGAAATATAACCTTGAAATCATGTCTCTCTCTCTTTAAAGAGAAGATGAACTGAAAACATTTCTTAAGAGAAGTACAAATGCACATGGAAATTTAACCGAGTGTGAAAGAGAAATGGGACTCTCATTCTTCCTTACAGGCAGTTCAAAATTTAAACTGCGACCAACCTCTACTGTCTACCCTATTTTAAATCGTTCACATATAATAAGCAACATTGCAACGGCTTTTAATGTGCAACGAGACGCGATACATCTCAGCTTGATGTCCCCACTGCCACCACGTCATTATTAATACGAATAAAGGATTTATAGCTTTGGGATGGGGTCCTCTATTATTTAATATTTCACACTGGATGCAATCTTTTTTCTTTGGAATCAACAAGATGATTGGGTTCTTGTTCTTTTTACACATTGCATCTTGATTTTACAATGCGTTTGTGCATTTCATTTCATATCCAACCGTTTCCTTTTTAGGAGAAATTATTGCTGAGGATGAAACCCTTTTCAGCAATAAGTAATACACGTATTATGCATATTTAACGCATTCAGGGTGAATTCTTTAAAAACGCCTTGGTCTATTATTTATTACGTGTGTAGCTAATTTTTAAAAAAGGACCGTGACCCATATTTGACTTCCTCGTAAAGAGCAAACGAAGTCACACAATTCACCGTGTCGAACTACTCTCGATTTCTTTTCTTTCCACCACAGTGGGTTTTAATTTTTGTGCATTATGAGATTAAAAGAGAGATCTCTCTGCAATTCTCAGATGAAAGGAAGGGGTGGATACTCGGCCTAAAGAATGCTTTCTGTGCACCACTTGACATTTTGTATCACACACTTCTTGACATCTCACATTTTTCCTTTTTGTACAAGACTCTCTCTCTCACTCTCTGTTCCGACCCAAGTTGAAAAGTTAAGTAATTATCTCCCACAGTGTTCTATTCCTTTAATTCTGAGTTTATCATGAAAAGCAGAGGTCTTCAATTTAGAAAAGTAGTTTTTCAAGGACCGAGCTTATTTTTGTGGCAAACACGCCCTGCATGATTCCTCGCAGTTATCCACAGAAAGTGCCTTTAAAGGACCATTCCACACTCCGTATAAAGCAGTGCTTGATCATGATACGTTCATCATAGACTGAAAGGTATTCCACATCAGGAATGAAGATGGATTGAACGAAAAGAAGAGAAAACGGAAGAAAAAACATGATGAAATAGAATAGGAAGCTACTAGGAGGTTTGGGTACGGCTGGATTAACTTGATTACTTTCATGCATGAGATCATTCCATCCTGTTATGGAACCTGGCAAGTTAAAGAGACTCTTTTCACGGGTGGGCGTCATTTCCCTCTCTTCCATTTACTACTGGGAACCTACAGGTACAAACTGAATTTGTCTGAATTTGTCTGTGTACACGATCAAAATCTCATGCAAAATAATATCCCCAACAATAGAGACTTATAGGTATACGAAGGAATGAATGCGTCCGACTTCGCGAGTCATTTATTTTTGTTCATCTTTGGAAGACGTGTACGTGTAGACAGAGTGCAGGGAAACTCTATTCATAGTTTATGAGATGACTGAAGATGAGAAGTAGTGACGAGTGAGTTGAGATTCTAGCGGAGAGAAGAACAATTTCAGTTTCACGGTATATTCAAAGGAGAAAGCCAGGTTTCACAAAGGAAATATCCCATCACGCGAATTCTGAATGATCAAAGCATGGCAATAAAGTACCCGATGGCTCAAGCGTGTTTTAAGTAAAGAAAGCGCAGACATGTAATATGTAAACTTTAGGTTGTGGTCATATCATAACGAGGAAATTGGATTGTTTGGGTAGGAGACTCGGACATACACAGAAACACACACTGCTGTGTCTACTCTCTCTCTTCTTGGTCATGTCGAGAAAAGTAGAAATACAAATTCAACCAGCTTCCTCACTTGCCATCATCATCATCCTATCCACGTGGAAAGACAAACTTGGTAGAGAGATCGAGAACACTCTTCTTGTTTGTTGTTTTACCTTCCACACAAAATGGTAACAGTAATGACCACTCAGCAGAATACGAAATAAAATTGACGCAAGTATGGAGAAAACCTAGTTTGGCATTTATGAATTTTTATGTCAGTCGTATATCCGAATAAAAATCATCTTCCTTACTTGGAAAAAACAAAGAGAACGCGAGAAGGTAATAAGTACGTGCATCATGCAAATTGGCACTGTAAATTTTTTCCACGATGATGCGCAACTACTCTTCTTGTGTACTTGACTGTTTATTATATTTTTCGTACTTCTACTACTTCTTCTTTCTCCGGATACACTTTCAGAGTATTCAGAGACTCGCCGTTCTTTCTGTAGTTTTTGGGTTGTTGGTCTTCTTCTACACTTCCTCTGCTCCTAACTTTTACAGCCTGCACCATCGTGGACTTTTATTGACAAAACTTTGTTTATTTAGTGAACTGCTAGAAGAGACGCATATAGTCGCATTCGGTTATATATGATTTCCTATTACAATTTCATCTGAAAGAATGGCGTTTGCTCTCATAGGCTTATGTCAAGGAGATTTTATTTTATTATACCTTCGACAAACTTTGTGCCTCGTTAGTTACTTAATATATCTACTGTTCTATGCACTGATTGGGTTCCACTTTCCGCCTGAGATATGAAGCGTTGTAAAGGGGTGTAACCAAGGCAGG
>JAQGAC010000029.1:0-80703 GCA_034696585.1 Isotomurus maculatus | reverse complement strand
TATTTTTAGTACAGCGACTATATAGATCACTACGATCACTGACTGGAAGACTATGGAAGGAATATCTCGGACACTCATTCGACTTATAAAAATTATTATCATTCTGCAATCTGATCGCAGAAGAAGTAGACGTCATGAAGCTTAAATTTCTCTCTGAATTCAGGCCGCGTTTCACATGATTCTGAATGGTTAGCGCATCCCTAACTCCTTTGGGTCCAGATGTGTTTTCATACAGGTTGGAAATTCCAGGTGTGGAATAACTAATTGGAAACTTTTGTGTGTAGGCAGGAGACTTCCTGGTTTCATCAGAGATATCTTTCACTATTGGCTGATTACGATTATTATTATCACAGAAAAAGTCGTCACTGTAGGAGGATGTCATAAGAGTTACGTAAGGTGAGGAAGATGAATATCGTGGAATCCCATTCGGAGGAAGCGATAACGGCCTGGGCTTCCTCCCAGAAAATAAATGACTGTCACTCGGGGATGTCTGTAGAATACTTTTCTTTCTATTTCTAGAGTTTTTTCGTGGAATTGAAGACGTATGCATGGCATTGTTTCTTGAGTAGACTCCCATGTCAGTAGCTGCGAGCGTCCTTGACTCAGAACCCAGGCAATTATTCACTGAAGAACTTCTAGGGATGTGTGGTGTTTCAAGACTACCCCCACCGGTAGTACCGTTTCGTTTCATTGATAATAATGAACATCTAGTTTAGATAAAACCATTGATGTGTAAGGATTACCTAGGCTTGTATAATGCAAGAGAGAAAGTTTTATAGCACTCGTACTTGCATATTTTATGCACAAAAGACGCTTCCACTTTCTACCAAACAACTTTCACTTTATGTATCACATTGCCCTACATATTTATATCTCTAGCTGTTCCTTCGCTCCACAATTCGTCAATTCCTGTTTATTTCACAGGCCGAGTAAAGCTTGTATCCAGAATAGTCTTTCACTTGAAGTAATGGTTCGATTGATTGAAATCTAAGATATATTATTATAGTGTAGCTTTCTCTTAAGATGAATGGAGTGTGCACACAGTAGCAGACGGAATCTACATGCCGGTTGAAGAACTGATTTCTCCTGTACTTTCACCCTGGTTAACCACTGCTTCCAAGTGTCACAAAAGGTTGTCACAACCGAACCACAAATATTTCACCTCAAGATTCTGTATGAAATGAGAAACTTCAGTTGTTGACAGGCAGAGAAAACTCCAGCGAGTAGGGAAGTCACCGAGATATTCTTATGATCTGCCTTTCTCTCTGGACTACTGGTTGAGTTATTTTCCCATTTACGCCTTATTAACAGGGTGTAAATTCAGACTTGCTACTGGTAGAACCAAACTGAACCTCCACAGTCGTCCGTTCTTTCCCCGTAGACAGAAGAGGGTTAGTTAGTACCCACCACTTGGTACTAAGGATTTCACTTCCTTCTTTCATCCCACCATGTACGTCTACTATGTCTTGAACACCCAGCAAAACTTTAATGCTCCGTTGTTTCTAATTCCATTTCTTCTTTCGCCATGCGCTCGGCTCAACTTGCAAACACACAAAACTTTCTAATACCACTAAAAACACAGGCTCAACGGGTCTTGTCAAACAAGAATGTGGTTGTAAATCCAAAGTACACTATGCCCTCAACATCGTTTGTTTCTAAATGTAAAGTAGCTCAGGAGTCCATTCGATGGATTCCACTGAAGTAAAATACAAAGTTGCAGAGTAAAAAGCAAGTTTATAAAATGCCCTTGAATAGGCTGGAATTTCTCTCTTAGGATGATTTTTCACAGAAGCACTGAATACGTCAAGAGCATCTTAAGCTAACCGTGAGTTCAAGTGTCAAGACGAGTTGAGGAATTCCTCTCATACTTCTATGCACTTTATAATGCTCTCGATCCACTCAAGTGCTTTCCATGGCCGTTCCAAGTTGATAATACCAGAATAGCAGCACACCCCTAGGTTTATGAAATCGCCTCAGACCCAACATCTCAACTTTCCATAAGAGACTCTTACAGTTTCTCTCCAGATCGCCAATAGGCACCTTTACACAACTTATCTACATCCTTGGAGCCAAAGTACTTAAGAAATCCCTGCACCATCTTCCACATATAAATCTGTCTGGCTCTGCTTCTTTCGGGCAGACTTTCCTGACCACCCTTATCATTAATAACGAATAAAATCTCAGCAGTTCGTCTTACTCGTGTATATTTCTGCAACTAAGCACATTGGCATTGGCTACTATTGACTAAATATTCATACAAACATTAAACAATTCAACTAATGACTAATGACCTTTTTCAATATACTGAATGTTTATTTAACTTCCAACTGCTGCTGAATTTTCTAGCTCTAACCATAGGTGCTTAGGCTTGATTGCAAAACCTTGTTGCTCAGCAGGCACTGATGTGAAACGTGTCGTTTATGAACTAAATTAGTTTTAACCAGCGAAAATAACAATAATTGTAGACAGCAGAAAGAAGTGTATTGGGGTCGGCACTAGTCGGCAGTCTGAGCTTGAGAGCTAATGAATGATTATTCGATGCATGCAGCCTTCTATCTTACACTTTCAAGCAGAAAACTTAAGATTTACTTAGCGTTTTCCCCATCATAATCAATTTCATTCAAGTCATGGCCTCGTGGCACACATGGCTTTACACTCTCAGGTACGAATACGAATGCTACTAATGTTTAATGGTGCTATTCTAAGTCTATTCGATTTAACAGCCCCCTAGAAAAGGTTTCAAATGAGCTTTACAGGCTCCTAAACGGCCATTTCTTGAACCATGCTACGAAGCTGGAAAACCTACGCTGCATTATTGACAACCTACAATTCATTTGAGTTCTACGTGATATGAGGCTTCATTGCACAACTTTCCCGAAATCCTACATAATCCGGGTTAAGTGTCAACAGAAAACTCTTTTAGCTTAATGACGAAAAAGCACTACATGGTTAGCTGACTGTGAGAAGCTTTTAAACGATACCGAGAAAACTCCGACTCCTTAATTCGTTTCTATCAAATCGCCTTCAGCCACTAAAATCAATTACCATACACTATACACATGCTCGTAATAACGGAAACTGATTCCGATTTAGAAACAATTTTAAGAAATAACATTTACTCCTGTAGATTAAGCTCAAGTCATTGGCTCATCGACAGTGAATGGATACGAATATTATTGTAATATTATATGAAATGCATGCCACATCTATTTCAGCCAGAATGCATAATGATGCAACAGTGAAAGAGCGACAGGTTATTTCGTATTCTTACCCTTAGTCTCTGAAGAATGTTTTTCAGAGTAGGAGACTCCCTGGGAGGATTAGGCCCCAATCGGTAAGCTTCATTTTCAATACTCTCTAGGATCCTTTCGGCATCAATGATCCACGCAAATTGTGAATCCATTTGTCGATCTATCGTAGAATGCGAAGCTTGGGCGGCATGCATTGCACGACCACGAGACACGACACTAAAAGAGAGTCATTTCAGAACTTCAAACTTCACCTTCCTAAAACCTGCTTAAAAGTCTAAACACGTCGTACGTACCTATTGTTCAAATGAGCATAACGAAGGTTAACTTGCTCAGTTGCTCGTTTCAGGCGGGTAGTGTCGTCTTGATGATATGCTGCGATCAATTGTTGCGTAAGGTGCTGGAATCCTTCCAACTGCTTTTTGTACTGATGAAGTTCCACATGCAATGTCTGAAGTAAAAACATTCATGAAGCATAGTTTAGTAACTGTCCAAGTTTCATTGATTACATCGATTACCAACCTTTTGTTCTTTCATGAACGATTCTGAGTTTTCGCTTGGCCCCATATTGAACATGTGGTTGATTCGAGCTTCCATGTGCGAAAGCCAAGCATCTACTTCCTTTAGTTGACACTCCCATCTTATAGAATCCGCTAAACATTGTTCTAGTAGAGTTATGCGACCGACGACAGCATGGTTAGTTTCCACCCAATGTTCTCTCAATTTGCTGACTAAAGTAGGAGAATAAACGATTGAATAGTAAACAAGCTCTTGCTATCAGCACCAAAAAGTGTTAACCACTATTATAATAATAATAAATTGTTTGATACCTTTTCCATGTAGATTATGACGATTTGATTCTGACTTCAAGTTTTCGGCTGTTTGAAGTAGCTCATCTAACTGGGGTTTCTTCAGTTCTAGTTCTCTTAGAACCGTCTGTATAAAAAAATACATCAGTTAAGCGAAATCGAAATCATCAAATTGTACTATCCCAATTATTAAATTACCCTCTGTTTTTCCAGAATACTTCGGACATTGTCTACGTCTCCCACTACAACTGTTTGCTGTTTCAAAGATTTTAGATTAAGCGTCATCGAATCATCTAATTCTTGAATCTGGAATTTGTAAAGTATGTATTTTAGCAATCTCCAATTCAGCGGTTTTACTATAAATATTCCATGATCAATGTTATTGAGTGCACGAACCTCTTGAATCTTTGCAGCAGATTGACTATCATTGACAAGGTCTTCAACGACTTCTTTTGTAGAAAGTTTATCCTTTTTCACAGACGATGTACCATCTGGATTAGTCTCAAACCCAATGGATACTTGTTTGTCCAACAACGCCTTTCCATTTTCCAGTAGATCTGCCGAACAAGATAAGTAATATTTCGATTAGCTTCCACAAGCCCTTGGATCGACCTTGCGTCCTTTTACTGAATACAATGGAAAGCTCGACAGGCTTTAATATCCACTTCATTAAAATACCTCAAAACAGGTAGCACTTACAATATAACTGTAAGTTTCTTCTTATGTGGATAACTCGTGCTAATAAATGAATTAAGGCTAACTAAATCACTTCTGGAAGACACTGAACCACGACCTATGACCACAAACAGCACTGTTGTTTGCAGATGCCTAATCTCAAACAGGTATATTACTAAAAGATGTTACTGATTGAAGTGTTCACTACCGATATCAATATTATAAAAGCTTGTGCTGTTAGGAAATCAGTCATGATTTGAGTGAGGGTTTAGTTCTCACATAATGAATAATGTTTCACACTCGAGAAGATCTGAATACAAGCAAGTAGGTAAAATCAAAGGCAACATAGCGAGGTTTGTGTGAGCCCAGATATACCAAATATCTGTGAAATGTATCATAACATGAAAGTTGAAGATCCGAACATTCATTCGTATTCCCAACAGGAGAAATACTTTCTCCTACCTATGAAACCGGGTATACAAACGGATCGATCAAGACAAGCAAGCGCATGTATTTCTCTCAACTTTCCCTGCTCAACAGAACTCAACTCGTACACCCTGTTTTCTCTGCTCCCACTACTACTGGTCTCTCTTCCTCCTTATAAATTCCCATAAAATTTTGCTTCCTTGCGTGCAGACTAGCAGCAGACTGCCTTTACGACTCCAGCAGGGGAAAAGTGTGAGACACTTTGCTACGAGCGATAGTAAAGCTTCCAACCAACAAAGACATAGACAAATGCTGAATGAGAGAATAAGGGAAAAGAAGAGCCATTCTAAAACAATCTACACTTCGCAAGTGGTCACGTATATGCTCAATCTAGATATGGAATATCGGGAAAAAAATGTTTCTTAGATCCTTCAAAAAGGTGAGAAAACTTACATTCACTCAAGGAAAGGATGAAAACCTTAATAGTATAAGTTTGTCTAAAAGAAGTAGGAATATTGTGATGAACGGATACGAGGAAGACACAGGTGCAATCGACATAAAACTTATTGTATCTGACTATTGTGTCAGTGAGAAGGACGAAAAAGTTATCAGAAATAGTAGCAGTGTCAAATTCCCGCAGATGTATTCAACATACGCCTATTTATGCCTACTTTCTTTTATATTTCTTATCTACTACCATCATTGACGACTTTATATTATTGGTGATAATTGAATTATCGATTCATACCTGCACTCGCTTTGCCATTCACTTTATCCGTATTTGGTGGGATCACTACAATGTCGAAATATTTCCTTTCAATCGTGGGAGTAAGAAGATTGATTTCTCCCCTAGACTTTATGTACACCCAGTCTTCTTTTAGCTGGCGAATCTTCTCCTGAAATTTAATACAATGTGTCGTATATTGAAACGAATAAATTAACGCATGATTTCTGCATACCATCATCACTGGAGTCATGACTTGATCCTGCGTTTCGCATTCTTTTTCCAAGTTGATGTAATTTTTCACAACATCCATTACTTCATTATTTTTGTCCTCCATCCTCATCTACATAATACTCAAGTCATTCAAAAAACATTCCTAGACTGATTCACAAACCAGTAAGCAAGTTAGTAAAGTCCGTACCAATATCCCATCAATTGCTGCAGCCTTCTCATTAGGTGGACGATGCTTAGCTGTTGCTACTTGAGCTCGTACTTCTAATACCCATGATGCTGTGGTGTCCAAATGGGAAATTAGTTTTCGTAAATTCATAAGCTTTGTTTCGACTAATTTTCTTCGTTCTGGCAAAACTTCACTTAACTGCGCGAACATAAGGAGATAATTATCGTTAAACAGTTAGAAAAGAGTTTGAAATATCAAACTGATAAGCACGGATAAGCACGTACCCTTTCGATTTCCACCTTGAACTTCTGGAGTTCATGCTCAGTTACATGATGATGCTTAGCTTGTTTTAGCTTTTCTAAATCTGGTTTCTTACCAATAATTTCATGTTCAAGTATCTAATACGAAAAAAGAAAACACAGTCATTATAAGAGATTCACACCCACTCATTTGCCAGTGCAGTTTACCTTCAAGTTTGACAGCGAGTTTCTCAAAGCAGCTTCATCAGCTAATTTTACAGGAGTATTGATGGCATCGGTAGCTCTTTGAATCCAGTCTCGAAGTACAACATGAGGCTCCCACCATTTTCCTCCTGTTATTCTGTGAACCCCTGTCTCTCCACAAATCCTAATTTGTTCACAAATGACAAATTGTAAATCAAAAATTCATCTGACATGTAGAGAACTGACAGTCTCCATATTATTAGACATTATAGTCAAATCATATGTTGCAGTTAATCACCTGTCTCTACGCATCGTCATTTCTGCTAACAAATGTCTCCAACGATGTCCTATTGATTCAATTTTTTTCGTTGAATCATCGTATGCAGGACTCAGGCGAGACTTCTTGCTCATTAACAACATTACACTCCTGCAAAATGAGAATTCTTTCATTGTGTAATTAAACTCAGAATTAACATTTCTGATTATAATTTGCTAACCTGTGTTTGCGAGACACCTGAGTTTCCAAATACTTCAACTGCTCCTTTGTACTTTCTTTGTCGTTACTTTCTGAATCTTCTTTCAACTGCTTCATTTTGACTTCGATATCGTCTAACCAGGCTTCTAACTCCATTATGTCGGAAGTTTGAGGACTTGCAGATGAGAATAACGGACTGGGACTAGGACTTTTGCTAACTGGAGATCTGAGAAGCATCTGCCCCACAGTAATACTTAAAGTTGACCACTCATCGAGAAGTTTCTGCAGTACTCGCTTGGCCTGTGCAACTTGTTCGTTAGTTCCACGTATACCATTTTCATACTGCTCTTCCAGTTCTAAAATTTTAGGGCTTATTTTGTCCAGATCACTTTTGACATGCTAAAATCATAAAATGTTTGAATGATTCCGTGCGAAATTAGTAAAACATAGTCAAGCTAGAGCCCAAAGTACTCACCGTTACATCTTCAGAGGCTCCAACTGCCCTTGTGTGAGTTGCTATCTGCTCTCTCAGTTTATTTATTTTCATCACAAAATCAGTTGACATCACCCCTTTGTCTTTGTTAACCAGCGAAATAGGTTTCGGCTTGACAATTGGTGGACAACCGTCGTTGCTTATTGAAGCGGATATAGGTTTTGGTTCTGGAATCGATTCTTTTGCTTTAATATCAGCAATTATTCTGTCTACTTTAGCCCAATTGCCGTCTAAACTGGTGACTTCTTGCTGCAGTCCTGTTACATTTCTTTTTTTAAGTTCCAGATATTTACGCTGCAGATTTGTGTATTCCAGTAGTTTCATTCGATATTGCTCCTGCATCTCCTAAAATATTTGAAGCAATAATCAGGCTAACTATAAGCGACTGACGATGAAGCAATCTTACCTTAGACTCCTGTTTACTACTTTGCAAGAAATCCGACGTCCATTCATCTAACTGCTGAATCATTGATTGACACTCAATCTGGCTGGTTTCAAGCCGTAAAGCAGCAAACCTTTGACTCTAAAAGAAGAAACCATATTAATATATAACAATGCTATCTTTGCTTAGAACCAAAATCATTCTGGGACGCTTTTACCTCAGCTCTACTTTTCAGCTGTAACCAATCTGAACGCAGTAAATCCAAGGCAGAGCGAATTTTATTCGCCCGAGGAACGTCCACTTTTGAAATCTTAAAAGCTAATGAATCCCCTTTACTTATTGTTAGTGCCACTTCTGGTTCCACGGCGTTAAGTTCAATTTCCAAAGCCTAGAGATTCATTACAATATTTTCAATTATCATACATTTAACCATATCATATCTAAACTATTAAAAAAAACAAGTACAAAAGTACTAAAGTTATTATCCGTCAAAGTACTCTTACATCAACTCGTTTACGAGGATCGGAATCTTTGTCGATTTCTTCAAGCTTCTTTGCCATTCTAGACATAGTTTTGCAAACATCTTCACCTTCTTGCTGAAATGCTAACAAGTCATTATCCTTCGTCAAGGAACCGTCTTCATTGCCAGTGACAAAAGTCTTCGCGATTCGTATAAAGGCAGATGGCTCAACCGATAATTTCGTAGACTGGTAGGGCAGATTTTCTTTCTCTCGCACAGATCCAGAAGTCAGAGCCTAAATTATACACGGTGGAAAAATCAGATTGACCCCTGGTACACCATTTGAGTATTAAAACCATAAATAAAAATTAATCTCCATTGCACCCTTACTGACAAAGTATATTATAAGCTTGCCATAATTCATGCACTTAAGTACAAAATAGCTGTAAGGCAGGGATAACTGTACGAATAAAAAAATGCAACCACTCATAATATAAAACCAGGGTCAGATTCCGGCAGTAAAGACTATGAGACTATAAACAAAGGTATACTCTAAACTCATCAAACTCAAAAGTTCAAACATTCTCATTTCAGTAATCCAAACTACAATCCAATCGAACCTTCTTTGAATTCCCGTCTTTGCTTTCCTGACTTGAAGCTGACCCTCGAACACTGCGATTACT
The DNA here is from genome assembly GCA_034696585.1 of Isotomurus maculatus. NCBI lineage: Eukaryota > Metazoa > Arthropoda > Collembola > Entomobryomorpha > Isotomidae > Isotomurus > Isotomurus maculatus. Next base: position 71,485 of record JAQGAC010000029.1, on the reverse strand, counting down.
TGAAGCTGATTGACGAGTATTATTGACACTAACAGAAGTATTGCGTGACTTCTGCTTTGGCTGTTTCTGCGATTGTGCAATAGGCACTTTAACAATAGCAACATGATCTTTACCCCCCATTGAAGCCCCTAATTTAGGCTCCATTCGTAAAATTCCTTGAATTACGTCTCGAGACTTGATTTCGACTATTTTTACATTTCCTTCACCAGAAGCTAGTTTAGATTGCTTTTGACTTTTCACTGAAGCACGTCGGACGATGGGAGGCTGACTTACCCCAATATTTTCAGAACCAGAGGATTTGAATCTTTTCTCTTTTGATGGTTTGATACCGTCGAAACCTCCTCCATAAGCTCCCTCGCCAGGAACAACGGTAGATGCTTCGGAAACGGTTGTAGACATAGATAACGAAGCTGCATCTTCGTCCGTGTCGGCTTCTTCTTCGTAATCTTCCAAAGGCATGGACTTGCTTTTTGTTTTCTGAGAATCTCTTCGTACGATTCTGTGAGCAGATTCTGATTCCTTTTTGCTTTCATAACGAGGTTCTCTAGAGGGTTTACCATTAGACGTTGGACGTTTAGTTTTCACGACTTCTGCACTGTCCCCAGGTCTGAACTCAATCTTGCTAGATTTGTTGCCTAACGGAGCAGTCGATGATTGTGTAAGTGAAAATTGATTAACTTCATGTTCAGGCTCTTCCGTAACAGACTCAGGAATAGTTTGGAAGTTAGATGCCTTGTCAAGATTTTCATTATCCTCATCATCGTCAAAATTGAAAGCAGGATTGCATATACCAGCAACATCAGTAAAGGACTTCGAAGCAGTATTTGATCGTGGGGACATATATTTGGTGAGCGCTGAATCTGAAGCTTCAGTACCTGAGGTTATATGGGTAAGCTTTGACTGGGGCTTAGTAGCAGTTGTAGCAGTACTGGCTCCTGTAGCCGTTTCATCAGCAGAGTCATCGTCAAGAACAACACATGAGCTTAAATTCTGCAAGAATAAAGCACAATTAAGCACATATACAGGGTGTCCTGTAAGTCACGCAACTCCGAGTACTGAGCCTTTTCATAATATTGGGCTTTTGTAAGTGGTTGCTAAAGCCAACCATTTTTACAAATTTTGAACTCTCGGTACCTTCGTTGCGCGACTTACAGGACACCCTGTAGGTAATTAGTATCATGCAAAGTATGCATACATTACACACACTGACGAAGCAACGACGATAACGCTGCAGAGAGTAAACTATCTTTAACAAAAACTTGAGTTGTACGTTACCTGAAGTTGATTAGCAATGGACTCCAATCGATGAGACAGCTTTTGAATGATAACATTCTCAGGATTTTCAACGCTAAACGGATTTCCCTTTGCAACAATGAGATCTATCGATTTATCACGTAAGGTGTCAAGTCGTTCACTCCTCTCGGTCAAGTCCTCATTAAGAGCCTGTATTGACAATAAGACCTCAAATGCACTCCGAATTCCAAAGAACAGAATGCACTATTCCTATCAGAATGCATTATTCCTACCTGTAGTTCTATAATTTCATCGTCCGTAAATAACACGGTGTCACCAGTCATTCGGTTCAGAAAAACTTCTGCCTTCTCGAGCCAGTCTTGTAGATCATCGACCACTTCTTCATGATCGGCTTCAAGCGTTGGGATTTGGTCATCCGAAATATTTTCTTTGTGTTTTTTAACCATGTCTTCACTAACAGTGCTCCATTTCTTTAGAATGAATGCACGACGCTCCTTCAGAGAATCCAGCAGAACTGGATCTACCAGTTTAAGGAAGTTTTCGTAGTTTTTATCGAATTCTTCGATTATTTTAGACCATCTCGGCATTTCTTCCACTTTGCCCTACAACAATGCACAGTTTTAAATACCCTAAAATCCGTAAAATATTCAGCAATAGAAAAAAGTTGAAAGCCAATGAATATCATCAGCCACTATCGCATTAAAACTTTGAAGAAGAATCAGACAGGTTAGACAAGAAACTTACAGCTATACTCCAAATGTTGGTGAGAGATAAGCATTAGACACATAGATGTATTTTTTTAAAGAATTTCTTAAGCCCCAGACAGTAACAATTTAAGGTAACATTCTATTACCCTGAGGAACTCCATTTCTGCATCTTTGTCGGGAAATCCTTCCTCAATTTGCGTTTCACTTTCTTGTAGCCAGAACTCCAAGGACTGCATCTGATCAGTCATTTGTGAACTAATCGTAAGGCCCTTTTCTAGGGATCCTCTAATGCTAGCTATTTGCATTCCCAACTACAAAATGAGTTTTAAAAATGCTCATTAGGACTCCCATTTATTTCTATTTGAAGAATCCTTTGTCCTTCGTAATTACATAAATTCTGACAAACCTTGTTATACAACGCCTTGATAGCATCAAGCTCAGTGTTCAACTTTGAGTCAGCTCGTTTGTCTTCTACCTGTCTTCTGCCTTCTCTCAGAACGGATTCAACGTCTTTCTTCAACTCACTTAGCACACCATACTCTTTCTGCATGATTAAATAAACAAATCACATATAATTTATACTTGTTGTTTGTTTGCCCTTCTTACTTACCGTGCAATTGTTTAATTGGCTTTGAATACTTTCGGGCTCATCCGATGCGAGCTCTAAAAAGCAGAGTTTCTGTTCCACTTGTCTTAACGATCTCCAAATTCTTTCTATCTTCGGAATTATTTTGGACTCAGGAGGAGGAGATGAAAACTGAGTAAATTTGGACTGAACTTCATCAAATCTTCCCTGTTTCATTTGAATACGTAAATACGATTAAGAAAACCCAATTAACTTTTCATAACATTCGACGAAAATACCTGAAGCAAGTCTCTTTGTTCCTCAAGCCGAGCAGCAGCTTCAAGCTTACCAGCTTTTCTGTACGTATCAACTTGTTGAGCCATACTTTCTAAAAGCTTTTCCTGCTTGGCCAGCTCTTCCGACAGTTGCTGCAGGGATTAATTGTACATTAATAATATTAAATGTTACGTTATGAAGCTTGAATGCCTACATTCTGAGAATTTTCAATACATCTTGAACTTGTTTCGACAGTACATTCAATGTCATTTTAGAACCAATTAAAAGATTACAGCAAATTATAAGAAACAATGCTTTACCGACCTGTGTATCGTTAGGGATATCTTCAGGTGTGAGGTCATGCTCAAGCCTAGCCGACAGAATTTTGTCAGAACACTCTAACACATCACACAATTGTTGTATGTCACCTTCCCACTTCTCAGCCTCAGTCATCTCTGATTGCAAGACATTTTTACGCTCTTCAGCCTTTGTGTCAGTAGGCGATGAGTCAACATAGATGGTTATTGAAAGCATTAACAAACATGTATATTACTTACAGTTCACGCAACTCAAGACACACAATTATCAGATGCAAACTTTATAGTATAAACTGTACTTTAAGAATGCATCTTACATATTATATGTTAATTTGAAATCACGTGTAAGATTCAAGGAATCATGCAACCGTAATTACCTGCTGCTTTAGTTTGGACCAACGCGTTGTAACTTGTGACACGTCAGCCTGAATAAAACTTGATAAAACTGACTTCTCAACTAGTTGACGGCTGATATCTTGTAGTTTTGCCAATTGAACTTCTTGTTGATTGCCCATGTACTCAATATCCTAAAGATTTCAACAAGATGTCAAACCTTATCAATGTGATATGTAACATGATAATGATATATCAAATTACGTCTAAGTCTTCAGACAACTCCTCCACGTCCGCTGCTGAAGTGACTGGTTTCTTCAGTTTTCTTTCCATCCGATCTAAACAGTCATTTTCTTGAGCTGCCAAACTTCTGAATTCTCCGTAAAGATACGATGATTCCTTCAAAAGCTTGCAGTTGCGATCTACATTTCCAGTTATTTCTGTCCACCGGGCATTTAACTGGGTAAAACTTTTAGCTAGCTCCTGAATGCTAGATGCTCTCCTGGAGTCATCTTTACAGTGTTCTGTATTGGTAGTTGAAATCGGTAACGGTTAATAAATAATAAATAATAAATTTATTTTTCTGGCCCTTAAAAACCAAGTTTGCAGTTCTTACTTTGATGAAGCAAAAGTAATTCATTTCCTTTGTCGTTTAACACACGAAAGACATCTTCTTTCTTATCTACTCTGTCTTTCAATGCATGATATTTTCTAGATAAACGAGCCAGATCCGCTGGACTAGTTATGATTCCAACTGAGGGAGAGTCCTTCAGTAATACATCTAACCATAAAGATGTATCTGTGATTCCTTCCACTACCTGTGTAACAAAAACAGATGAAAAGCTATAGTTTTGGATTATTAAGACTAAATTTTAGATAGTATGCTTTTTTGCGTTACCTCCTTGGTTTTACTGAAGGCCTGCTTCAAAACTGCGTTCTGTTCTCGAGCTTTCTTGGTCATATCGTTCCAATGAGAAGTAAGCTTGAACAAACGAGTCCGCATAGGGGGAACAATTGAGTCATCTGCATCCTTTAAAAGTTGTTTTCCCGTCTTGTTCAGTGAAGCAAACTTGGGTGATAGAGTCGCTACATTCTGTTGTAACGCCTACAATATTTTGATTACGCAGTAATTAGTAAGACGCGACTCACATCTTTAAAACTATTACAAAAGTACTCCTACGTTTGATTGCTCCAATTGTGCTTCTAGCACTTCCATATCTCCTATTGCTGGTGTTTCGGTGCAGACAAATATATCCACTTCTTCCAACCAGCTTTCTAAACTTCGAATTTCTTCTTGCCACTGCTGAACTTGGGATATTACTGCAACAGTTACGTTATAAATTAATGACACGCATTTCTACTGAACTCACATGTTAATAAAAATAATACTAGTTTCTTTACTAACAAGACACAACTTGATGCAGGCGATCGTCAAGTAAAATTTTTACTTCAGAATAGCGCGACTTCAACTCGTCCACGCTTCCAATTTCTGGACATAACACTTCCGAAGACGAGTCAATTTGCTCCAGACTTTTTTCATGACTCTTTGCAGCATCAGCACATTCCTCCAGTCGCTTGTGTTGCTGTTTCATTACATTGAGATCGGTTAATTTAACATCTTCGGATAGCAACAAGCTCTCAGTCGAGTTTATCCATTGCAGAACTATATGAGAAGATTCTGTCCGTTTCTCCTCCAAAGACATGTCATTGATGCCTTCTAATTCATTCAGCCTATCGGTTAACCTAAATATTGCCATTAATTTGGTTCAATGACTTCTCATTGCTGGTGTCTCAATTTTTTAAAGCAATACCTTTTAACAGTTGTCTCCCAGTTGTTGAAGAACTTGTCTACGTCTGATTTTAATTCTTTATCTTCGGAAGCTTGTTTGTACTTGGTGACCAAATCGTCTACCTTAGCCCGAACTTTCACTTTCCTGTTTTCATGAGATAAAAGCGTTTTCTTCTTAACTCGACACTGTTCCAACAATTTCTTTCCTTCATTAGAGATAGGAGATACTTCTCCCTGCTTGTCCAACCATTTACTGTAAGACTAAACAAAAAGCCATTACGTCCAGATTGTATTTAGACATAATTTCATACGATACATAGTACTGAATTACCGAAATTGTATTTGACAGGGACGACATGTCACCAGCGAGCTGCTTTTTGGCCAGCATATAATCAATCAATAGCTTACGATCATTCAATGCTGTCTTTACTTTATCCCACTTCCCCTGTATTTCTTGGGATTGTGCTTCGATATCAGCCGTATCTTGATTATCTAATAATCAAACTTTCACAGTCAGCCAAGAATTGTTTCTACGCTCAATTTTAATTACTTCTATACCCAATTTCATGAACTTTATTAATTCATTGGAGTCCTTAATTGCTTGGGAGTAAAGTTCCTCGTTCGCTGCTAGTTCAGCTTCTAAGTCCTCCCACAAAATGAGCTGCTCATCAACACTCAACTCATCGAAAGTACACATGCTATCAGGACTGACGTCAACTAAACTTTCTGTTCTTAGGACCCATTCACTAATTCGAGCAGAGGAACTTTCCCATTCGTTCATGATCTTTGTTTTCTTGGCTTTCGGGAAATCCTGGAAAAATTATTATTCATCAATACCAGAGAACGATGTTTTGTTATAACCCGATAAACGTACCGGAGTCTTTGCCATTGCTACAATATCAATCATATCAATAGGTAACAACGAGTCCGGAGGTGCCTTAGGTGTCTTAGGAGATTTAATCACACCATACTTTGTAATCTAAATTAGTTTCTGCTTATTAGTATACACAAACACCAAAACAAAAACACATGCAAGCAAATATTAGATCACTTCATCGAGACTGCAATTCACTTACACGCTGACTCTGGGCTTCCAAAATTTGTGATAGAGCGTCCCACCTATCTTGCAACAACTCTATTTTTCCCATCAGTTTGGTGCTGATTTCTACTGAACCGGTTCCACCACCATTGTCTATGACACCACCTTCGGAATGACACTCTTGACAAATTTTTTGAAAGACATTCTGTAGATTTTCAATTTCTTTCATTTTCGACTCCATTTCAGTTTGCAGTGCCTATAATTCAAACAAATTAATTAATTGTACGACAACAATCCGAAGCTATGAGTACTGTAAAATTACCTGCAATTTTTCGTATCTCTCCATTAATGAGTCTTCAGAATTCTCATTGGGGTTGGCTTCTACTTCTTTTAGCTGTCGTTCCTGAGATTGTAACCAGTCTTCAAGCTCTGTGTATAATAATTTTTTCAAACATGGTAAAGCTGACTAAAGATTTAATTTAGTAAATACTCATTACCTTTCAGTGCATCCAAATGTGTAGGCACTGATTGTTTCAGTTGAGATAGCAAGTGTCCTCGCTTTTCAGTCCACGAACAGATATGAGACCATCGTTCACTTAAAGCTGCCAGCTGATCTTCCATATTAGAAAATTCTGTGTCAGGGTTGCTTTCGTCAACCACAACAACTAAATTAGAGAATGAAACAACTCGTTCCTGTTGCTTCAGAATATCTTCATGCAATTCTTGCTGTTCTTTCAGCTGCTTTTCTAGAATAGCCTTGTCATGAATATCTAACGTTCCCATTCGAGATATTCTATCTTCTGTTTCAGTAAGGAATTCTTTAAGTGCCTCTAATTCCGCTAACTGAAGTGACATTAGCTTCTCATGTATTCTGTGCAATCAATATTACCATATATTCAACCAGTCTTTTACAAATTATTTAATGCAGCGAACACTTACTTATTTTGACGATCCATTGCTTTAACCCTTAAGTCTTCCCATTTTGTATTAAGTAATTTCATTTGAGATCGCACTTCGTCCATTTCTCCAGCCGGTAGTTTTGCTTCTTGAAGAAGCCGTGACCCTTCTTGCAAAACTTCTCCAACGTCACCTTGATGATCCGTGAGTGAAAGCATGAATTTCTGAAAATTTTAACCAGCCGACACAACTTATATAAAGATTTCACAGAACAAATTCTATAACATGGTAGAATTGGTCTCACTTCGTGTTCTTGAAATTGCGTTTTGACTTCATTTAAATTATCACTGATATCCTCCATAGAAGTTATTTTATCGCCAGCGATAAGCAGCCAAGACAAAACTTCTTCAACAATATTTTGATACGAAGTTAGCTCAACTGATGGACCTCTAGCTGCTTCTTCCTCTAATTTTGCTGTCACGATTGATTCTTGTAACGTTTCGGTAGTTGGAAGAGGAGGTGGTTCGATTCCACTACGGGCTAAGGCTTGGAAAAGGCACATCATGTACATCATGATTGACTTCTTATCTGGCATGGTCGTATTAACATCTAGATAGTAACAATTAATTTAACCTTCCACTGCTCTTCATGTTTTTCCCGGTAGAATAAGTGGCAAAACTGACAAACCTTCTGGATCTAGAAGTTTATCAATACCCAGAGACTCTTGGGCGATTCTGAAACACATTTCTAAGCGTTCATTAGGATCAGGCTTTGAAGCGACACTTCCGAAATCTAAAATATCAGGCCTCCATCGATGAATAATGGCAGCAAATGCAAGTCCGTCGGACCAAGATGTGGTAAAGTTCTTTATATCGACTCCAGGATATGGCTATCAAACAAAACACATTGATTCAATCAGTTTAATTTGTAATCCTATAAACACAGATCTAAACCTGCACTCAAATGATATAAGATAAACAAACACCTTTGTATTTAGTTGGCACCAGCACAGCAAAGCTTTCTCCAAATTGTTTTGCTTCATCGATGCCATCAACTCCTTCATTATGTCGTTAACCTGACGAAAACATGACAATAACACACATTTAACATTTAACTTTCTAAAGCTTCCATCTACATTGCTAATCATCACGACTCCCACGATGTGTCGGAAATCATACAGACCTGCCAATGTAAGAATATCGTCCACGCCAAAGCCAAGGTTATCTTAGGACTTCCATCGACTATTTCGTTGTTACTGATATTGACCAGCCGTACATTCTGCTCTTTTAAAACATCCAAGGCTCTGCTGACATTGTTTAAATGATGTACCCTCATTTTCCCTCGTTCTCGTTTCTACATAATCCATTAAATTAATCAAAAATTATGCCAACAGTAAAATGTAGACATATATTATGAAGATCTTCAACTCACGAATTGCTTGTTCGTGAGAACTTCCAGGAGGGCCAGGAGCCTTGTACCATCCCTTAGATCAGAAAACATATCCTTCAGCGGCGGATGACTCCCCTTTGGAAAGAAACAGCACAAATTATAAGTTCCAAAAAAATATCAACGCACTCCTTCACACATCACACGCAGATTTAAAAAAAATTAATTACCCTGGACAGCATGGAATTAATCCATTTCCCAAACGTCTTCTTCTGCACATCTTCTCTCTCATCTGAAACAATATGCATACATGAATTTCTGATCTCAGGTAAATGCCCAGTTTTCTTATTGTCAAAACAAATATCCAAAATAAAAATATTATTTTAATATTTATCAACCGAAAGTAGCAGTAACACCGGCACTCGGTCCGGGAGTGTCAGGTGGGGTGTCGTCCATTCTGAATTCTTTCTTTAGAAAGACTTAATTTAAAATATTTAAATTCAGCCCCAAAACAACAACAACACGTTTCCAAAAGTTTTTCGGAACCATTAGGCAACTTTTCAAAGCAATTCACAAATTGCTACTCAATTTCAAAATGTGTTACACAATTTGCTGCTGAGATGAAAATCACTCTCTTGTTTATTGTGATTCCCACACACTACACACACCCTAAAGCTAATAGAGTTGCACAATGTGGTATTAATAAATGTGTGTGTGTGTGTGCACAGCTCTGCTGTGTGTTTGTGTGTGTGGATTTAAATCATCCGAATTTGAATTTGAAGAGGCTCTCTCAGGTGATTTTTATTAAGGAAAGGAGCAAAGGAATTGTTGAATGAAGATGCAAATCGGAAGAGTGCAACAGGTAGCACCTCTGCTGGTCGGACTTTTCCCTCAACATTCATCCATCCAGTAAAAAATTGTTTTACGGATTTCTCATCGCATCTCTTTGACTTGTCCACATTTACATTCACACACACGGCAAGAAAGCAGCGTAGTTGCTTAAGTACAAGAAGGTGGACTTCTTAGGTCCGACTTGACTTGTAGGCTGTATGCCAAATAAGTCTTCTGCCAATTGCCATATGCCATATGCATTTATGTGTTAAGTAAGAGTTAATGTTGGTGGTGGTGGTAGTAGTGGTTGATCTTTAGGTCTTTTGGAAGATGTTTAAAAAATGAATGAAAGCTTTTTGATGTGCATCCAGCGTTCTGGTGGGGTTGGTGATAATAAAGGTGTGTTTGTTTGATGAAATGTTATGCAAGATAGTGGCAGAGTTGGGTTACGATGAGATGACGATGATGATATTACTACGGAAAGAATGATGATGGAAGGATTTAATGAGTTACAGGGAGTGGAGATTCATTAAACAGTGTGGGATGATGTGTTTGTGCTGGACTCAGGATTTTGTTTTGTTAAGTTTTATGAGTTTCATTTGATATGAGGGTGCATGAAGGTAAAGCTGTGGGTGCAGTTGTTGTTGGTTAATAGAATGGTTGGGTAATGTGTGGTGAAAGAAAATTATTCTGTTATTTGATGATTCTAAATTGCTCAGGCTCGGGCCAGTACTTTGTAAGCAAGATTAAGTATTTAAATAAATACCAGCTAAATACTGCTGGGATATTTGCATAGAGGTGTTAGATTTGGAGATGCATTGATAAACAGCTGAACTGAATGAATCTTTGTATGAACATTTTACAACTATTGTAGTTCGTAAAGGTCGTGAATATGACAGGCATAATGAGAAATTAGTTCACTCATGAGGCTGCTCTATTGTACGACTATATAGTGACTCGTCGCATACTACCTAACTATTCAAGGTTTTTATCGAAATATCGATGTCGATGTCTTACTGATTGTCCGGGTCATAATTTATGTATCGTTCAATCGTTGGTAGTCAACCACATCCAGTAGTGATAGGCTAGATTCACAGGTGGGCTTATGAAGCAGTTAATAATCAACGCAGGCACTTAAAAAATTATGATTGTAACATGGTTTTACTATATTCAAAATGCTTTATTCAAAATCTGCATCTTAGCTTATGTTAACGACAGATTAAAACCCTGTCTGTGACCCCCATATAATTCTATTCGCACCTTTATTAGGAACATAGGTGGATTTCCGCGATAATTTTTTAGTCCAATTGTAAAAAATAAAGTAAAAATCATTGTTTCTTCACCTCTGATAATTTGTTGATGTCCTAAAACTTAAGTCGAAGGGAGACAAGTGAATTTTTACGCATATGTAAATCTCACCTGGATCATTTTCCACTATCCTCGGTAGCACAGGTCCACCTTGTCTTCGATAGCCACCGATCATTATGACAAACTATGGTTTAATTTCTAATAATAAACTTTCACTTGCGTGAAGATTCATTTAAACGGTGCTAAATAGAGAGCACTAGCTGTTAAGCAAACTGTAACTCAAAAGAATTTGCCAGAACTTCCGGATTAGATGAAACTGATAATATATTATCATTGTTGTTCAAACTCAAAATTATGTCACAGCTCAATGAAAGGAAGTCGGTAAAAATCATTGTTCCAAACTTTTGGCAAATAGCAAGAATGCGTGACTTTCACCACGACTGGAGATTTTATGATTATTGTCGAGTGTCGACAGTTACATTTATGGGGTAGGAGTGACAGAGTGACTACTTAACTCTAAAGTTGACGCTGGGGAACACGAGTTACTGAAACTGATGATAAGCATTCAAGCTTAGTGGATATAACAATAATTATTCTTTGGAGGAGATGTTCGTGACTCGTGAGGTTTATATTGTCGAATGTTTTGGGTGCAAAAACTAGAAAGAACTGATATGCTGTTTGGTGGAAGGTAAGAGATGATGCAGACCTAGAAATTCTTAACAAAACAAGTCTCGAACAGATGAACTGTGGTAACATCAACTCGAGCATGTAGTTAGTTGCAAAAAAATTAGGCAGAATGGAGGAGATTGTGGATGCATTCTGCTGATCTAGTGGAGGAAGGAGATTCGGGGAGAAGTATTGAACTGTGCCAAGCAATGTGATATCGACTTTCGAGCAGATTCTTGTTAGCTACTCGAACGTCTGACTGACTTCTGACTTTCCTACTACATGTGAATGCATCAAATAATATTATTGCTCGGAGGATCTTGGTGAACATGTTATTTATGAGTATTTACGTTATTTCTCAATAGTCTGAGTGATTTATGTAGGTACTAAGGTTTGAGCATTTAATGGCATTGTAGGCGAAGTTTCTAGTTGATGAGTACTTTATGTCTCATATGTTATCTTAAACGATAAGGATTGAAGTGTGTCTATAAGGAGATGATTTATTAATTACGGGATTCTAGACGCTAAATGAGTGAAGAAAAATGTGTCTCAAAGCCCAAATTGCGAGCTTAATGCAATATGCAATACTATATTTATATTATAATAGTTATTAGATTTTTCTGTAAAGCAATCTGCAGTGCGTGCGCTTAACTTTTAGCTTAGTATTTTAGGGATCTAGAAATAGACACGAGTTCTTAACTATGCGTCCTCCGGAGTACAGTGATAAATGGTGAAAGTGTTGAGAGCATTTTGAGAGCTTAGGACAGACAGGAGGAGGCAGTCTAAAGGAAATTGAGAAGGTCAAAGTTGATACACACAAAACAAAAAGCAATCTTTGTCACTTTTGAGCTGCTGGTATGTCATGTGGATTATTTTGTTGATTGGAATTCTCGTTAAGTTTTTCCAATATTATCAATCAATAAGTCTTAATTTACGAAGTTCTAACTGTATCTCATGTGACATGAAAACAACAAGCGTCAGCAAAGAATTTCTGGAACGAACTGAAACTGCATGCTTGCAAATTAATTGTGTGTGAGAGTATAGTAAATTGTTATCCACATTATGTCATAAGAAGACTTTTACTACTACTGCTAGGTACGAGCATGAGTCTTCGATAAATACAATACATCTACAACTAGATGAATGCCAAGTCACCTCGTGTATATTAAGCCAAAAATAACTTTTAATGTCTCGATTGTACTTTCTATTGCATCATTTGAGGACGTGTGCAACGAGTGTCCTCGCTGTTTTATGGGTTTGTTTATGCCGGTGTCTTCACGAGCGTGTTCATTATTATAATGAAAGTAATGTTCGATAATTAGAAGTTTCATAAAGGGTGTCCATTCAATTTTATACCCTGTTGAAACATAAGTACACTTTGATTTACAATGAATGAGTGAAAGCATACATGAATTGTAACAGGGCAATGAAAGAATGGGAACCTGCAACCTTACTGAAATGCATTTGGTGCTTGTTTCCCAATTGTCTTTCTAGTTACTAACACATTTTCTTGATTAATTAATGAAATGTTAAACACAGGTAAAAAAATGGAATAATCGGCAGTGCAGTTTAAAAGAATGTCAAACGGTACAATTAAAAATTAAGAATCAAAACTCACATTTTCCTTCTTTAATTCTGTCGTTGAAAAGTTCCAATTCATCTTTCTTCTTCTTTCTTGTTGAAGGTTTATCTTCGTCATCAACACAATAACTGGCACTGTCGTCATCCATTCTTGATGAAGGATAAGAAGATTAATGGAAAGCGGTGAAGTGTAATTAAAGATTAAGGAATAAACCGAGGAAACTCTGAGATTTCGTCTACCGATCACAACCCTCCTCCTTATTTTCACAGATTACAAGATGTTGAAATTTGGGAATCCACCATTCAACAGATATCACTTTTACTGCGGTGATCACGCACAATTAAACAGATGACTATCTTTCTAAGCTTTCTGGAAACAGCATCAAAATTGCAACCTCTTTCGCACATTTTTTCCTCATTTTAACCAATTCACTTAAAAATGCAAACACTGAAATCAATTGCGAGATAAGAACAAACACAACTTCAACTTCATGACACTGTACTGTAAATTATAACAATGATGAATGATCTGAAGAATATCGACTTGCTGTAGTATAAACGAAACGGTTATACTGGGTTCTCTAAATCCTTAGAAGCATTCCGTTTGGAGAGAATTTGGTGTCATATTTCATTTTACGCTTTACATGATTCCATGTATCTGAGAAATCTAAACGCTGCGTAAATGCTTGAATTACGTTTACTACTTCACTGAAAAATTTTTAACGATTCACAGACACAGAGATCTGGTGATTCCTGATAAGACAAAATATTTTGTTTAGTACTAATGTGGTATACATTTTATCAATCCTTCAGCAAAAATCGTTTAGGCGATTTAATTCAGTTGCTTCACTTCCTTGGGAGAGATGTACTTTCACTTGGAACACTCAAACATTGAAGATTTCACTATGAAAGAAAGCACGAAAAGAAAATGTCATAAGTTTTACTGTGTCGGTCACAATCTAACTTAAACAAACTGGCTGATATTTGCTACGCCTGTCCACTCTCTTGTAACTTTGAAACGAATCTGTCTTCTTGAGTAGAAATGTAGTTCAGTGCATTTGCACAATTGCTAAATCTCTGGTGTTGATCTTTGTTCAAGTGCACCTCATTATGTTTTCCCAAGCAGCGTCCTGCACCATTATGATGGTGACACTGCTCCGAGTTTCTCACAAGCGGATGTCTTCAAGCAAATTTGATGAAAGATAAACACAAGTAATTTTGAATGGGGCTAGGGGTATTAGTTTCGTGTTAAATCCACTTCGAATCCTTGTCTTCACAACCCATCTACTGATTTGAGCCAAGCGTGATAGGTGTTTGTTGAAAAACATGAGTTTCTTAGTTCATATAAGCCTTGTTATAAACGAGAATGCAGTAACCGAGCAGTTCCACCTTATAACAGAACGGTAAAATGATACTCCTTGAGATCTCTCAAAAGAAACCACGAGTATGCTTGCTAATGTCTTATATTGCGTTTACTAAACCAGTTCAATGGTTACACTTGTGGTGTTCGAGAACACAAGAAGCTCATTCCGACTTGCTATTAACTTCATCATGTTTAATGGATATGCATATTTTTGTTTAGAAGATCCTCTGATTATGTTATGTCGTGTAATGGTGTAATGCTAGATTCAATTTTTTACAAGCAGAATGGGTGATTCATCTCTGTGGGAGCGTGCCTATTCTCAGCATTCACACATCTTGTATTTATTCACATTCAACCGTAACATTATGTCGTCCCTCTTTTACTCTCGTTCTATTCAGAAGCAGAGCATGAGATCTTCTAAAATCTATTCAATTCAAGCTATTCACAAAGTTGCATAATAGTGCCTCAAAATCCAACGCTTGTTCATTTGTCTGTATAATTCATGTTTACTGTCAGCTACTCGTTCGTCTTATTTCAAGATTTCTACACTGGGGCTGCTTAAATACAACAGTTAAAACGCAATTCTGTGACTTCCTTTTCCCGGAAACTATTAATCTCTCTTTTATAACGCTGCTTTAAAAGGAACTCCTCATTATATACTTCACATGGTCAAGTGACTCATTTAATGCTCAGATTCGTAAAATGATACGTCTCTGATTTCAGTTGTCATTCCACGGGGCCCATTAAAAGTTACAAACTACATGTGATGCTGGAAGTATAATGTATTTATCTTGTGATCTCAAGTGTCATTTTGAAATGTAAACAACAACTGAAAGCTTCGGTGAGATTTCAAACAGGAGTGAGAGGATTCTTGTGGTGAAGAAGAGCACAAAAACTTATGCAGAGTTATTTACGGATGGTTCTTATGATTAAACATGAAGAATGATTAGCATATGTGTTCGTGGTCACCCACGCCAAGTAGCTTTTGTTCATGCAATGCTTGTTGGAGGTGCAAAGTACATTAATATTTTATGGCAGCGTGAAGGAACGAACGAACCCTCATGCTGGGAAAACTATTTGAAATATCACTAAAAGATACTCCTCTATCTAAAAGCTAACCGTGAGTTTGGCACTTCCGTGGTTTTCACAAGAAGAACGCTGTGCTTCTGTGGCTGCTGAATCGGATGAATAGGACTCATGTAATGGGAACATTAATTATCTTGTGATTCAAAGCATCTCGGTGAGATTTTATACATTCCTTCTCTCCTTAGCATTAGCAATTTAGCATCATAGAAGCATCAGGAAGAGTCGGAGGTACTTTTCTCTGCAGTCTTTAGTGCGTAGCAGCAGCAGATCTTCCCAGCGCTGATCTTCTTTTTCAAACGGCCTGGCGACAAACACGGACAGACAGGCTTTCATATCGCTTCCTCGGGATGAAGATGATAAATGAAATACAATCTCCATGTCTTTACGAATTTTGAATTGAGCGAGAAGTTCTTCTGAGAACCCATTTAAATTCAGTGTGAAGTCATGTAGAACATTTTGAAAGTAGTAATACACATCAGCAGATCATTTTTAAGCAGTCGACTCGAGTCTATATGTGTGACTCCAGTTGTTTCCTATTTCAACTTTTTTTAGGGTTCACACCAAATCTAACTTTCAAATCATTCGTCAGAAGAAATTATTTCAAGTGTGGAATATTGTGAGACATATAAGAAGGTGAAGAAGCTAGAGCTGTTCAAACTTATAGAAAGTTTCGGTGATATTCGCCACAGGATTTTTAGAAGAACCATCATAATCATGTTTAGGACTTTTATTGCTTCGGTTTCAAATAGTTAATTTCTTCATAATCGACCCTGACCACAATTTGAAGCTTGAAGTATTCGTCTACTGCTCGTCACGAGGGACATCCACCCATTCGATATAATTAAAGAGATGGGAGTTTATTTATTGCAGAGAGAAAGTGAAGTTAGATGACTTATATTGAAAAGTCAGTGGAGAACCTCGTGCCGGTTGGACTTTCGCCAAACCATGATGAGACCCAAATCACAAACTGAATATAAACTGATGGTTGGTGCGCAATTTTGTGTGTTACTGTTACTCGCGAAGAAAAAGAAGAGCAGTTCGGAAAGCATTTTGTCTATCTTCAGTCTCATGGGAGCTCATACGTATTACAATACTTAGACGAAATCACAACACCATGACATGAGACAATTCATTATTTGTCACTTTATTAGGGCTATGCAACTCGTCTCAACTTTCCCTTCAGAGCACTTGCTATAGTTTCTCCTGAGTAGGGAGTTGGACCATCGATTACATGAGTGTCAGTCAGTGTTACGTAACATGAGGTCTCGTTATTGCTGGGGCGTATTTGCTCCTGTATGCAAGCTGCAGGAGACCTTTGCAACTCAAAAATTACTATCTTGTTTGTCTCAGGTCCAGCTTTCAAAAATGATGAGGGAAGATAAAGAGTTTCTTGTGGTCCCACTATGGGCCAATATCTCCCTAGATTTATCCCGTTGACCCAAACTAGCCCCTTGAAGTGAGAATTTAAGAATGTGATAACAAAGTTTCTTTTAAAATTGTATGCATTGAGGCTATAAGAATTTACCTTGCTAAAGCCATCAAGTCTCACATAAGTATCAAGAAGTCCTTGGCTCGAATCAATAGTAAAGTTTCCGACGTAGAAAGCACCACTGCCATGATTTTTTACATCCGTTATGATATCGGAACTGTCCAGCGATCCGTCTTGGAAGCCTTTACTGTACTTTAACAGCTTACGCCCACTGATTTCTCCTAATGGAAATACATTCCAATTCAAGAGTTCCGACGATCCTAACGTCACGTTTTGACCAATTCCCTGTTTGGATATGATTATGAAATCGAATTTATAATTATTATAAATACGGTGATTAATGCTCTGAACGCAAAATTCTCACTTTGTTCTCTCCAATTTGATTCCCAAAACACACACGTCCCTGATTCTCAACAACTATGCTTATTGTTTGTCCTTTCGTGATTTGTAAAGGTATGGAGTATATCTTTTCAGTGCGAGAAAGAATCCCAACGAATTCCTAGTCAATTGAGATTGAATGACACATGGCATAACAGAATTCAGCACGGGGTATCATATATCACCTAAGCCAAAACTTAATTGCATTTAAATTCATCTTACTCGGTCAACATAAACGTATGCTCGGTCCTTCAGTTGTGGAGCTTTGAGTTCCACTGGATTGCTCGTTAGGAAACTAACTTGTTTCTGATACAAAACAAATCCTGATGCTAACTTGAGTTCTTCAAAGGACGGAGGATTTGATCTACACACGACATATGATTTTTAAACCAGATTAGTACGCATTAGGTTGGCATAATTGGATTAATAGGAAACGTGATTTTCTTCAAATAATATCGCTATGAAGGAATTATTTACCCTCTGATAGCACTACCTCCGAATATGGTTAGGAATTGAGTGTCTAAAACATGAGAGAACTTTTTCAAGGCCACTTTTCCATAAGCAGCTTTAGGTGCAACGACTGGATCTTCTTTGGAGACATTTAGGTACTGTCAGACGAATATAAAATTATAATAATTGCAGACAACAACTACTTATTATGCATTCAGTCTTTCTCACTTGAGCAATAACTTTTTTGAGAGCAAAGTACTTTGGGGTTGGATCTCCTGCTTCAGTTAGAGGTGCATCATAGTCATAGGAAGTAGGACATGGATCGTACATATCTCCATCAATATTTGCACCGGATCCATATCCGAAGGAAGTTCCTCCGTGAAACATATAAATGTTTATGTTTGCACCCAACGATAAGATGTGGTTCACTGAGGTGGTGACCGTTTGTACAGACTGTTTGTTATGAGGCTTTTGCCAATGGTCGAGCCAACCAGGATAAAATTCTGAGTTGACAAGAGGACCTTTAGGAGCATATTTTCTCTCTAGAGCAAACGCTTTTCTAATGTCAGATTCAGATTCTGTCAAAAAAATCGCATAAGAAGAATGGAGGTAGTTATAATTAGAATTTGTACATGACAGTTTGTATGCATATCTCAACAGTTTTTTTGTACTCGTAAAGATAAGATACAGGACAGGGTAGATTTTAGATTTATGCATACCAGGACCGAAGTCGATTGTAGGGTAAACTCCAGGAACACTTCCGCATTGAACATTCCTGTCTCCTGCTCCGTCATTTGTGAACAGAACCAACTCATCTCCCAAATGGTACCGAATCTGGTCTCGTATGAAAGATGTATAGTTTTTGTCACAGCCAAAACTTCCGTACTCATTCTCCACCTATCCATTAAGATTTATATGATTTAAACCCGACTTTCACCGTTCTGCAGACGTAATGTATCGGTGCCCTCTAATGGTGACACATAATACGGCATCTTCGTGTAACAACCTGCATCATTATAATTGGTCCTCCATTAGAGTACAAGTACGGCTTGAGACGTGGTAGGAGCTCATCAAACCATCGGGAGACAAAGTAATTATAGTCTACATTAGAAAAGAGTCTCGACATTAGTTTGAATATTTGAGTGTCTAAAAGAGTAATTTATGGTCTTTGACTTGGAAGTATTTGGAAGCCCTATGCTTACCAAGATCACTGGTTCTTAACTTGATTCCCTCTTTAACCCACAACAGCCAAGCTGGGAATCCTCCCTGAAAAATTGGCAATTAAAGAATAAAATATTACCCTGATTTATAGTGGGTTTTAAAGCGTGTTAAATGAAATGACGCAAGTAGGGAACAAGTATCAAGGAAGTTAGGCTACCATATCTCTCTCAGCATCGATGTATGGCCCTGGTCGAAATATAACGAGGAGATCATTTTTCTGGGCTAATTCCAGGAAATTAAACACATTGAGATTTCCTTCGAAGTTGTACTTCAAGTCGGGAGTAGGTTGGTGCATGTTCCACGATGTGTATCTGCATTAATCATCATTACGATGAAATTATTATTCTTCCGCCATGGGGAATATGCATCCTAAAATATTACTGCAATGGAATTACTGAATACATGAATATTTTCGTCTTACGTGGTTATTGCATTGAGTCCTCCCAGTCTGATCTTTCTGAGAAGTGAGTCCCACCGATCTTCCGGAGATCGGAAGTAGTGAATGCTTCCTGACACATACCTAAATTTTTCTCCATCTTTCCGAAATGTGTTTGCATCGTAGTCTATGCTAAATGACCTGTCTGACGACTCAGTGGAAATTCCTGTGATGTTATTAATGTAAATTATACCAATCACACAATAAATCCACAAGTACTTCATATTTCTGAAGGAAAAGTTCCTGACAAACTAGCAATAACTATCAAACAGAACAGTTTAGATCTTTATCTCACGAAAGTGATTTCACAACGAATAAGCCAGCTTCTCTGCAACTGACCATCAAACATGAAGCCTCCTTTTATATAGCTGAGCTTAGAGTCATCGTAAGCATACAAAATTACCAACTCCATGTAGGATTATGTATTTGCTTAATGATAACTAAGGCAAGAAAGGGTCAACAGGACAAACTCTTAAACTCATCCAGGCAGCTATTAAATACATACATAGCACATGGACTATAGATAGATTGCCTTATTGCATTGCGAGTTCAACTTTTACTTCGCCCATCCATTTAGATTGCACTAAACTGAAATAGGCTGAAATCGAGTAGACTCAATTGACTCACGCCTCTAAACATTTACTAAACATGAAAAAATAGGTAGCTGCGTACTGACAGCTAAAATAGGTCTGTGCAGCATGCATATCCAGCCTGAAATGTTGGTCTAAAATCTAAATCATATTGATTTTGACAACAAATAGCATAAAATATAAAATACATACGGATTTTTTATTAATTTTTAGAACAACCTACGGAAGTAAATAAAAATATGTTTTCATATTAATAAGGGATGAGCTCATCTTTGTGTATAATGTTTTTACTATGATTATGTCGCACGGCTCCCCTTTGTTGCCAAACATTCGGCGGTATGGGAAATAAATGTTTTTTGATTTAGGATTAGATTTACTATGCAAGAGAGAGATGGAAATATTTTAGTATTCAGGAAATTTCGAACTTATACGGGAACTTAAAACACAATGGGAGTTCAAGGTTTGTGGCAAGTTGTCGGACCTACAGGCAGGCCCATCTCCTTCCAATCTTTAAAGGGCAAAGTTCTCGCAGTCGGTAAGGTTTGACGATTTGACGATTTGAGGCATTTTACTTTTGTACGATTGTAAGTACGTAAGATTCATTTTACCTTTAAATGACTGAACGACGATATTGTTTTAATTTTGTGGAATAGATGTGTCAATTTGGCTGCACCAAGTAGTTAAAGGATTTCGCGACAAGGATGGAAACCCCCTACCAAATGCACATTTGTTGGGAGTTTTCTATCGGCTTTGTAAACTATTGCATTATGGAATCAAGCCGGTGTTCGTATTCGACGGTGGAGTGCCTATCCTGAAGCGTCAGACGATGATGCAGAGAAGGAAAAGGAAATTGGAGGCTCTAGATAAGGCTGAAGTTTCTAGGCGGAAAATTTTGTCTAATTTCCTGCAGCAGCAGTTGCAAAGAAATGTGAGACAAGTTGTACCTGCTAGTGAGGCTGATTTGGAAGGTCCTGAGGAGTCAGAGGGTGGAACACAGTCACCTCCGAAAAAGAAAGCTAGGTCTGTTTCTCCGAAGAAACGGTTTGGTGGGGGCCCGAGTTCGTCAAAGGGGATCGACGAAGATAAGGATACTTTTCATGAAGCTCTGGAAGCTTTCAGGGAGAAATTCAAAGCTGAAGAAGGGATTAATGTGTCAAAAATTTTAGAAGCAACTTCAGATAGTGATGACGATGAAGAGTCAAGTAGAGGCTATTATGGAATGGATTATTCAGAAAACTTTTCTGCAATCGTGTCTAATGATTTTGATGCTTTACCTTTGGAAACTCAGCATGAGATATTGTTCCAGATGCAAGAGTCGAGGAAGATGAATTCATGGGGCAAAGTTGATGAAATGCCTACAGATTTAAAAGATTTTAGTTCATTTCAAATGGACCGACTAGTTAAAAGGAGATTTCTTCAGAAGAAGATTCAAACAGTTCAACAGGAAATGGGCCAAAGACACATCCACGTACAAAATTTAGATGACTTGCTAAAGATGGAGTATGACTTGGAAGACAAGTCTCAAGAAATTATTGGATCGCAAGAAAAGGGTTGTGTCTTAGTAAGGAAGAAAACTGGAACTACACGAGAAGATTCCACTCAGAAAACGAAATCAGAAGCAGAGAATTCGAAAGTTGAAGAGACTATTACTCTTGATGATAATTGGAGTGAGACCAGTGAGAGTGAAGATGAATGCATGGAGGAAATCAAGACCGCTAAATCGTCGTCTGAAGAGGACGTAAATTGGGAGATGACTCAAGATTCAATGATTATGAAACGTGCTTCTCAACTAACGGAGGAAGAAGAGCTATCTTTGGCTATCGAACGGTCGCTGGAAGAAAGTAAAGTTGCGGTGTCTGCTGCTTCTACGGATCGAGTCTGTAAAACTGCAGTCACGTCAAATTGTAATGCTGACAATTCTGCTCATAATAGCAAGAGTCAGCATAGTAATACAAAGCCAATTCAAAGTATTAATGAAGAACTGACGCCTAATGTGGTTAAGCCTATCATTCCAGTATTATCAAATGTATCCCACTCCCAATTAGCTAGTTGTTCCAAGTTTTTGGACACAATAGGATTCTCTGCCAAAGTTTCTTCTTCTCAGTCACAGACGCAGCCATTTAATTCTTCCGATTCTGAGGGATTCGGTTTGGACAAGCTGATAACTAAAAAAGCTACAGGCAACTTACAATTAGTTGAAAAGGAAAGAGACTCGACCTCAAGTGATAGTGATTTTGAAGCTGTAGAAGAAGGAGACGAATCTCCTAATGAAGATGCTCATGTACCCGGGATCAATCATCAGTCGACTAATGTGGCCGCAGTGATATCGTTCGATGAAGTTACAAAGGCTCCATTAGACAACGACATTTTTGCGGATATATTCAGTGAACAAGAACGACCAAATCCTGAAGCGAAAAGTCCAAAGAACGCATCTGAATCAGTTCCAACTGAAGCCAAAAATATCCAAGATAGTGAGTGGGACTCAGATCCTGACATTACGGCTTTGGACGACGATGATGAAATGCAAAACAACAGCGTAAAGTCATCAACCGAGCCTCCTCGAAATAAAATTGAAGAAAGGCAGAACCCCACAACAGATGAAGCTGCCGTGAAATCTATTGCTCGAACGCTTGGTAAACGTCCTGACCAAAGTAATACGGAAGCCCGAGCAGTGAAGTTTATCACTGCAGAGTATATGCAAGCTCAGGTAAAAATTAACTCTGAATTATGCGTATTTGTAATAAGAAGGACTTAGTTATAAAAACGCTTAATAATATTTTATAGGAAAAGCTAAATACCGAACAAGACATATTACAATCTCAGCGAGGGTTCCAAGAACGCGTTGCGACGTCTATTACTGATCAAATGAATATAGAGACTCAGGAATTAATCTCTCTTTTTGGGGTTAGTGAAACTTCGAATTGTCTTTTCGTGTTTTGACTCTTAAATAATCATAGCCTTTGTATAATTTAATTCAGATCCCATATATAGTGAGCCCAATGGAAGCAGAATCACAGTGTGCATTTTTGGATGCTGCTTGTTTAACGGAAGGAACTATCACAGACGATTCGGATGTTTGGCTATTTGGAGGTCAAAGAGTATATAAGAATTTTTACGCACAAGGAGATCGCCATCTTGAGTTTTACCAACTAGCAGATATGATAAAAGTTCTTGGTAAGTCTCAGAATAGTTGCATAGCCTAAATACATAACCATTCGTTAATTTAGCAATGTGAATTTATTTAGGTTTAGACAGAGACAAACTTGTTCTTATTGCAATGATTTCTGGGGGAGACTACAGTGAAGGAATTGAAGGTTGCGGCCCTGTCTCAGCATTGGAGCTTCTTGCTGAATTCCCAACGAACAGCATCGAGGCGTATGATGTCCTTGTTCAATTTCGTGAATGGTGGGACATGGCACAGCTCCAACAGACCCCTCTTGAATCGAAGATTAGAGAGAAATTAAGAAAATTGAAGCTTAAGCCAGGTAAGCAATATCAAGAAGCACTACTTAACTCTACACAAAGTATGGAATGGAAATTTTTGAAAATAATCCGTAGGATTTCCGAATAAGGCTGTTTATGATGCGTACATGAACCCTACAATAGACACATCAACTGACCCTTTTCGATGGGGTACCCCAGATTTGGACGCCATTCGAACATACACGAAAAATAAGTTTGGATGGAACCAGACGAAATGCGATGGCATGCTGTTGCCTGTAATCAAGAACTTGAGATGTCAAGCAGACCAAGCTAAGCAGCAGACGTTAGATAAATTCGTGGTTCACGGACTTAAACCATCATTGGGAAATGGAAGCAAACAGAAAACTGGAAGCAAACGATTAAACGTTGCGCTACAGAAGCTGAGAAAAGCCTTTCCTGGATCAGGGAACCTACAACTAAGCTCAAGTTCAGAATCAGATTCCAGCTCCGATCAAGAAGACGACGAAGATTTCATTGAAACTCCCATTGAAGATTCTAACAATTCAGTCACCTTTGACACATCATCAAGCGTCGAGTCTTCACCTAAAGTGTTACCCTGCAGCTCATCCCAATCCCAGTGTGTCCAAAATCCGAATACAAGTACATTGGGGACAATAAGTAACAACCGAAAAAATGCTCTAAGTTTCAGGAAAGCAGAAGTAAGTATTCCTCAAAAAGTTCAAGCAGAAACTATTAGGAAAAGGAATAAACACAAAGCGATAGAAATATTTAAAAGTAAAAAATCATGAGTGTCAATCGATAAATACAAATTGTGCACAACTAGTCGTGCAATGATTAAACCTCTTTAAAACTTTACTAGCAATAAATTGATTGATCAACAACTACACTAATCTTTCGTAATTAATTATTCTTTTTAGAAATACTTGACCGGGAAATGGTAAGCTTACTAGCATCCAGTTCTACAGCATGTCCAGTATTTGTCTTTCGATTAGCTTTGAAAACAGCCCTTCTAGCCGCAGAAATCCATTCACCAACATGAGTGTTAGCCATAGTTGCCTATACCACAAGTATTAAATTATAGTTCCTACTCATAAATTACCTTTCAATCTGATCAAGTCGTTGATTACCTCAAACTTATTGAAGTCACTTCTGGACTTGATCAACTGAATTTGATCTTCCGTAGGCAAAGGAACGTTCTTAGTTGTTACTTTAATGTCACTGTTTTTAGCATCCTTGTTGTCTGCAGGCAACTCCAGCGTCAAGGAAGTGTCACTGAAACCTTCTCCAGTTTGTTCAGCTGCTTCTCTCTTGGCTGCGTGTAACTTTTCACGTACAAGTTTTGCAACCCTGAGTCCTATAACATGTAGTGAGATGCATTCCAGGACAAAGAATATGAAATGAATTCCACACATTATTCTCAAGAAAGTAGTTGTGAGGTCAGCTGTCCGGTTGCAGACGTCTAAAACCGCGTGAACGCATCCCTGTAAAAACATAAAACAGAAATGTACGATCGTCTTTTCATTTATCTTTCTTATCATCAACTCCTAACCTTTTGACTTATGCGGTCCCTGAACATCAGCGTTTCTCTGGGAGTTGCAGCGGGGTGGGCATATTTGTGCATCCCCACAGCACAATGGATGTTTTTAATCCACCAAGGTTTGCAGCATGACGCTGGGAAAACCAGTTCTATATTGCTAAGCTCTCTTCTCGTTTGCCGATCCCTTGTAGCTTGTTGGTCATCACTCTCGTCACCTTCAGTCGCCGATTTTTCAAATTGACCTATAACGCCATCGTCCAAGTAATCCAGCCAGCTGTATGCTCCACAGCAATCCAACTGTGAAACGAGTGAAGAATATCGTACATTTATGTGAGTAAATACTTAATCAGATTCTCATACACTTATTTGAATTTCGTCCAATTGCATCGCAGCAAATTGAGCTGGTTCTTTGTGGTTATCATCGTCGAACTGCATTGTGTAAGTTTGGATGTAGCTTATTATTCTGTTTCCGAACTTTAAAGCTTCGTTCGTATCGCAGACAGGATTTGAGAACGATACGAAAAGATTTACAGCTATGATGGCGATATTTACTGCATTGTGCTGTAGTCCAAGAAGAATAGATAAAAAATCATAATCTGCTCATTAGGGTATCAAGTAAAGGACGAGTCTTACAGTGATTAAGAGCTTCGGATAAAGTTGTACAGAAGCGTACAGCCCAAGTACTGAATTCACGACATTCACGATTGCTGATACTATAATGATGTACCCAGTGATTACGACTCCTAGTTTGGACTCCAAGCTAGTCCTCAGTCTCTTGTTGAAGTAGCGAAAGTTGATGATTGCAACTGGTGTTTGTGTGCGCTTGTTTGATTTACTTTGGAGATCTGGAATCATGTGGCTAAAAGTGGACTTCACGCTGTTAATGTATGTTACAATAGAATATCCTATGAGTAAGGTTAATGCTGAGATGATCTGGAAACAAAGTGTCATAATAATATTAAGTCTCCAAATGATTTTATGTGTTCAACTGAGCTCTTCAGAATTCAAGTTACCAGCGTGGAGAGCTTTCCCATAAGGAAAATGAAGTCAGGTGCGTAATTACTAAAAGTCAACTCATGAGGCTTCTTCTGCTTTCTTTGTGGGAATAACATCAGTAATATTAATACTCATACATAGTTTTATTTAACGTTGGAGGTTCAACAAAATTACCTGATTTTTTGGTGATTGAACATGAGCTTAAATATGTCTACATAAGGATTTCCAAGTTTGTCATAAAGGACGAGTTCATTCAGAAGGTCGGCATCGTATACCTCCCCAACATCCGCGAGTCCTAAGGAGGACAGTGTTTGTTCCGGGTCGTGAACGTTGTCTAAATGAGTCTGCTGGTGACGTATGTGCTCCTGCAAAGATATGACGGATGACCTGATGGACAACGCTTCCTCCACCTCTCCAATCGTGTCGGTAGAACCAGCTTTTGGAGTTGGATCTGGCTCACTTCTATGAACATATTTGATCTTATCTTTGGTCCTTTTAGACGGCTGCTCATCTGACTGTCTGTGAGCTTTGTTTGCTGTAAGCTCAGTGGGGTTTTCCAAGTTTCCTCGGATTTGGGGGGAAGTAGAGGTTTGGGATCCACTTCCAACTGCAAAATTGTGTGCTTCTGGTGGATGGACAGCTTGTCTAACCTCTTGTGGCTTTGGTTCATGCGTGGCTGATCTTCGTTGAGTGTTTGTTACACTGGTAGTGACCGTTAGAGGTGTATTCTTGCTTGCATCCATTTTAGTGTTATCCATAAGAGCGTCCAGTTTGTAGGTCACGATTCCTCAGGTTTGGGAAATGAAGGCACACCAGATTTCTGATTTAGTTTGTGAGAAAGATTGGCAATAACCTTTTTTGTTTATTGGAATGAGACGACACGGTTCATGGAAACAAGATGAGAGAGTGACATTTGATTCATCGCATGTCTCCCCACGTCCCCACCTCACAGAATGCTAAATCGCTTGTGCCTTGCTAATAATAATATGCTCATCGTTTCCAGTGCTTTTAGTTTTGGACTCATTCTCCGATATTGGACAGGGAAAGTTTTTTTTACATCCCCAGTTGAATGAAGTCGAGTGTTCTTCGAGTAACTTGAGTGATGAGTCGTTCACTGTTTGAATAGCTCTTGATCTCCTATTTCCCTTCTGGAGATGCTTGTGAGAAGGAGAGTTGTTCTATGAGAATCCTATTCTGTCCTATAAAAAATTTGGTATTTTCATCGCATTCCTACTCTTCTTACGTGCTTTCACGTCATTCGAGAAGCCAAGCACCTGAACCATTTGGTACTGAGACACAGCATTTAATTTTATTCCGAGTTTAGATTCAAATCAGCTATCTGCTATTACACTTTGTTACGAAACAGTCTACAAACTTTATTACCATTGGGCAATTCTACCCAACAATTTGCATCTGAATAATCAATAGTTAGCTATCTCTCTTATGTCTCTCTTTAGACTGTTCGTAGGCAATCCCAGACGAAACCGTTTTAGGCTTTGTTCCTGTTAGAATCATCCTCACGTACGATCGATAAGCACAAAGCTACCAGAGGTAGTTAGAGGATTTCGATTAAACCAAGAGAAGGTGAGGTAACCAGAGAACATGACAGGCAGTTTGAGGAAGCTGCGTGTGTAGTAGCGAAGTTTTGCTAAGGATGAATATTATGAAATGTATGAAGAAGACGCGAGGAAAGGTGTGTTCACCTGGCTGTACGAACAGAAGCTCAAATGGAGATTTGTAGATTAAAGAAAGATAGACGGATATGACATTATCGATCTCGAGGGAATTCCTCCTTCCACTCGCATATTCACGATGAAACTTAACTTACATGAGACTTATTATTATCACTTGTTATACTTTCTTTCACCTTCTTCTTCCATCCATGAGTTATGGGCAGCTGGTGCTTCCTCTGTGGCTACACCGACTTTCTCTGTAGAAGTTCTTTTCATGAGTCCCATGCAACTTCCATGTAAGGAATGAATGTATATAAGTAGAGATCAAACAAGAAACTTCCTACGTAGGCTCATGTATGATACAAAATAGTACAAAGGACTTTATTATTACCTTCTTCGTGCCTAACAAGTAACAAGCAAGTGTAATGCAATATAAAGGATCATCTTAGGTCTCTGTGGATTGCAGGGATTGTATCCACACCCAAAATCCGAATGATATTCATATTCATGGAAGGAGAATGACTCAGGAAAACTTATATATGATCGGAGGTTTCGTGGCCATTAGTTCTCTACTTTTTCTTCCATAAGTTGATCTAATATCCGTAAAAAGTCCGTTGTGAGATTTTTTCCAAGTACGACTTCTCCGTGAGTCTTGACAAGAGGAATAGGATTTAGGATTTATACGGGAAGATTGTGTACACACGCGACCCAACTAAAAATAGGAGTTAAAGATGTAGAAGAGCAAAAAGTTCGGGTTGGCTCTAGTCCACCCTCAGATTTCTTATGCAGTTGTAGGAAGCAAGATCCCTTCACAAGACGGTCTTGTCGGTCTAGTCAGTCGGTGTGTGTACAACTACAACTGAGGACTACTGGTTTTAGTTTTAATACACAAATCACAAGCTTATCCCATGTGTGTGTGTGTGTGTGTGTAGTTCATCCAAATACTTGAGTGAAGCTCACAGATATACCTAAGAAAGACTTGAAGTAAGAAAAGTAAGAAGTTTACCATTACAAAATTACCACACAATCTCCCATCACTAAGAAGCTCTCTGTATGTGCAACTCCAACCGTTCCTTCTACTTCTTTTACTCCTTTTCTCATCTCCCATTGGTTTCGTGTAACTTTTCATAGAAAAGTAAATCTGATCTCGGCTGCTAAGGTCTTATTGCAGTTCTCTCTATTTCCAAACCCACATTAAAGAATCTCATAATATCATCCATTCTTTGGGAGAAACAACACGTTTCTTACTTGAGAGCACAAAAAACCACGTCTCACTTCAATCCGAACCTTGTCGGAGTCTTTTCAAATATATATTGTTGATAATTCTTCCCCAAGAATTTCTCCGTTACGTGAGATTACATAACTCTCAGTGTTTATTTTCAGAGCAGATGCATTCAAGTTCAGAGGCTTCGTTATCGTTGATGTGGTTCAACATTTGAGTTTACGCAGTTTATTGTGTGGAAGGATAATAAATACACAGTGGAGAGTGAGAGTGTTTACGGACCTTTACAACATAATTATTATTGGGCAATTCAATAATGGAATTCGGATCTCTACGAAGAAAAAACAGGATTTCGCAACCAAGCAGAAGTAGAAAGACGTTTTCTACCTCGAATCTATCGTGTATTTCGTGCAATTCTGCAAGTATAGGGAGAAAGTCTCTGTGTGTGACGCTACCAAAGGAATTTGGATGTGAAGTGAACTTAGACAGCAGAATCGTTCACGTAAGAAAAGGAAGCCCTGCACACAACACGGGAATCCTACAAATTGGCGATTACTTGAGATTAGTGGAAGAAGAACAATCTCCAAATAACGAAGACCTTGTTAAGCTCCAAGTAACTTTTGGTATTCTCCAGGT
The DNA here is from genome assembly GCA_034696585.1 of Isotomurus maculatus. Lineage (NCBI taxonomy): Eukaryota > Metazoa > Arthropoda > Collembola > Entomobryomorpha > Isotomidae > Isotomurus > Isotomurus maculatus. Next base: position 42,015 of record JAQGAC010000029.1, on the reverse strand, counting down.
TGACAGTAGACCGAATTGTCCTTTAGTGATTGAAGTAGGAAACAGGTAAGACATGGCTTTCTTAATGATCGTAGGATTCTAACAGACTCACTATTGACTAGATGTTTTATTATGTTTGAACAGGAGCTGTACATCATTAGGAATAGCTTTAGCAGATTTCCCCGGAAGTCAAATCCGAATTACATCCATTCAGCCAGGTTCATTAGCAGATCGCTGTGGGTTTCTACGGCCTGGAGATTGTCTCACGTCAGTCCATATCGGGGCTAACGAAACAGTTCCTTGCTCTCCATTCTATACTTCGTACCAAATAGCTCAGATCTTGAGACAAGTCACGTCTCAAAGTACATCTGTGAAATTGACCATAGTCCCCTGCTGTGATGACTCGTCTCAAGTTGCGAGTGGGTCTTCTACAGAAGACGTTCATTCTGGGGGATCAGACTCAACCTTAACGCTCACTGACAGGACGGACAATAATTGCACTAGTAATTCAAATAGTTACACGAATTCTTTTGACAACCACGGCCTTAATAGGAACGGCAATAGTGGTGGGAGCAGTGGGGTTAGTCATAAAGGAGAGATGAGCATTATTACGAGTTTTAGGAGTCCCACGTCTAATAACACAGCAGCACATAGAATAGACGAAGAAGATGAGGAAGAAAGCGAATGTGTCTTGTCCCTGTGCCTTTGGAAAGATAGACTTTATGAAGACTGGGGATTTAGTCTGGTGGATCACGGCAGTTCTTGCAGTGAGGGCGAGGAAGACACAGATGTGGAGAATGCTAATATTGCTAATAATGAAAAGAGACTTATGACAGGTGGAATGAAGACTGGTGGGAGAAAGGGAGCAATTGTGTATCAGATTAGACCTGGAGGACCTGCCTTTGTGGCTGGGTTGCGGTCGGGAGACAGAATTTTACAGGTAGACACACCAAATCTACATAATTTCCCCATAAGTCTAATGATATGAAATAAGGTTGTATCGAAAGGTACGAAGTGCGAAGAATAAATATTACACGCTGAATTCCTTGCAGATAAATGACCGGAATGTGTCGCAACTGGAAAGCACGATGCTCGTTCCAATCTTAGCTTGTCTAGAAGACGCCCTCAATCTTGTTGTGTCGAGAATATCTTCCAACCAGATTCATGATTGATGATGAAAACGATGATGATGCTCGAACAGTCAAACTCGCATATAAAGTCACGAACGGTTAATTAGCTTTATTTGCAACTGCACACGTTTACATATTTACATAGCTTGTGTACGTCGTTATTGAGTCATGGAATGATAAACAATAAATTGAAATAAATAATTAAATAAATTAGGGAGTTTCAGCTAGTTTTTAGATACAAACTAGAAATCCCATACAGGTTGGCAGTATCCAATGATGCTGTAGTAACTTCCGGGTGGACAAGGATCTGGGATGATGGACAGTCCCCGTTCGGAATAACCGTGAGTGGCACATCGTGGAGCGTAGTCTCTAGGTTGGATGAGGACAGTTTGTTCAGGGTCACAATATTTAGAGGATTGGCCGAGGACGACACAAGGTCCTGTTCCATTGAGAGGAACGAGTCCACCGGAAGAGAGATCGGATTTGCTAGTAACCGCAAAAGACCTGAGCTTGACTGGGTGATCCCTTCCTGAGTCGTCTGCAGTGTTCCATGAGCCCGGAAATAGGAGTTTGGATCTTCTTCCGGAAACTGATGATGATTTACCCCCACCGAGGCAATGATTGCGTTGACAAATTGGACCTTTGGCTACTGGACTGATAACAAGCCATTCTCCGGGCCTGCAGTATGCCTGGAAAAGTCATACGAACCGTTATGAAATCAAAAGTAAATATTTGAAGTAACAGATTGGATGGATTTCCGGTGAAAGAAGTTTTCATGCGTATTAATATATATTAATATACCTGCTGGTAGATAGGGTAACATTGGTTAGACTGGAGATGAAAAACCAACGGGACTTCATGACTCTCAAAAGAGCATTCACAATATCCATACGAAGAACTCTCGTGCTCCTCTTTAAAGATCATATTGCGTCCACAATGAGCCTGGGTATCCACTTCGGCACACTTTCCAGCTCTCAAGTCATAGCGATAAAGGATCGACATTCCAGGACACAAAATCTCCCTGTAAAAGTAAAGTGAAACACTTTTAAGTCTCTCTGCATATGTAGGGCAATGTAGAAGCTTATCGTAATTTAGAGGAAAGAAAGTAATGAAAATTACTTGAGTTGTTCGTCCTCATGAACAAAATTTATGAGTGGGGAGAGAGTTTTATTGAGTTTGTTTCCGGAGTTGGTCTGCTTACTACTGGAGGAGGAGGATTGCACTATTTCCACTTCCTCTGAAGATGAAGATGAGTCTCCTGCTTCTTCTGCGGCTGAGGCTGGAAATGGAGAGACTCTTCCCTTCGTAAAGGAATTTGCATTCTGAATAAAACTTGCACAGAGAAGGAATGAGAGCAAAATTCTCCGAGTGGGATTAACCGATAAACTCATTTTGTGAAGTGAATGTGTGTCTATGTGGTATGCAGTTATGCTGGAATATATTTGATGATTAGCTTCGTTTGTTCTTGTTCTCACTTGATGAGCTGCTAGACGAAGATGCACTGATGATTGGAAGACCACTTGTTGGAGAATTTATACAGGAAGTAGGAGAAGTTGTAACGTAAGTTTACTTGATATAACTCGTGTGGATTCTGATGATGACTGAAGTATCCTTGAATCGTGACAATGTGGTTTTTCCGCTCTCCATAAGAATAACAAGTAGCGTCTGCACAGTTCTTGGACAGACGTAGGCCGTACTATCCGTAGGCTGGAAAGTCTTGAAGAATTTGAGGAATGCTGAGATTTAAAAAATCTTGTGTAAAAACAACAAGCCCTGGTATGTTCTAATGAGAGATATCTTGGACTGGGAATTGCTTCATTATGTTCACGGACTTCTTAGTTTTTGGTGACAAATCTTGTAACCTTATTATTATGATCCCAGTCGACAGTGTCTCAAGAGTCACAGTTGGAGCCGTACGGATTATGGAAGAATTATAATAACGTTATAAGTTATTCGTGTATCAGTAGCTAAATTATAAGAGAGTGCACTAGCTTGGCTCATCGTCATCGTTGAATTTGGTAATTCTGTAAGGATCTAACAGATATTGCATAACTTTTCCTTCACTTTTCAGCTATCACAATTCCTGTGCATTTACTTGGTAGTGAGAGAATGTGGACTTTTGGAATACGCAAGGGACTGTGTTATAGATGCAAAGCACAGTCACCTGAGAATTTCATGTAAAGCAAGTGGTCCCTCTCTGCCTGCAAGGAACAATTAGCACGAAGCGATGCTTGCTTTGACTACTTAATGTATAACAACTCAAGATATTATTGGCATGCGAGTTATAAGGAAAGGATAATCGTGTAAATGAAGGGTAAGGTCAAGATAAAACGTTCATCTAAATGTTAATAATTCACTCAGCATAAATGCACCTTACAGATTTAACATAATTATAATATGAAGTGCATTTCATGTTTGGCAGAGTTAAGTCACGATGATTAAGCAGTCTGAGGAACAGTTAACCTTCACCTAGTTTTCCCTATGCATGGGTGGGATTTTGATGGTGAGAATTATGAGATCAAAAGATCACTGGAAGATTCGAGATCTTCGAAGATCCTGTTGACGCGAATGACGCGTTATGAGGGTACATTGAGACAAACGCCATGGATATTTATGGTGGATCCGAGTAAATCCGGGTTTCTGGCTAAACCTCGTATGCATGAGTATCAAGGAAAGGACAGATGGGTTTAAAAGGAGAAAGTGCAAAAGAAGCTCAAGAAGTAAAACCGGTCCTCTGGGTCCAAACCACAATAATTTAAACGGTAAGTTCCGGCTAAAAGTACCCCAAACTTTTTATACAAGAGCTCAGCCTTCGATAGAATATGACTTATGGTAATTCTATGTGTGTGCAGCAAAACGGTCATCCATCCCTCTTCCAGGAAAGAATCATGACTCTAAACATCGTAATGGTACTTGGATCAATTCGACCAGGTCGTATGGTGGAACGCGTCTCGAAGCTGTTCATCGGCCAGTTTAAGAGTTTAGGAGTGATTCCAACGGTTCTTGACCCAGCAACTATTACCGATGAGTTGGTGAAGCAGCCGTTACATTTCTTGAAGAATCCTGAGGAAGCTCCAAAGTGGATGACAGAAGTTCACAACACAATCTTAAAAGCTGATGGATTTCTCATTCTAACTCCGGAATACAATTGTGGAATTTCTCCAGCCCTTACGAACATCTTGAATTCGTTTCCTCCACCTTCATACCGTCACAAACCGTGTGGACTAGTGTCGTACAGTGTCTCAACTTTTGGAGGAATGAGAGCCCTGACTGTGCTGAAACCTTTTGCAAGTGAACTCGGACTAGTTCCAGTTCCTACTTACTGTCCTATTCCAAATGTTAACTCGATTATCGATGAGTCTGGCGCAGCTAAGGAGAGTATGGTAACCGACAGAGCTAAGCAGACAATTCAGGAAGTCTTGTGGTACGCTGAAGCTTTAAAGCTGTTCCGAAAGTCTCGTCCGCCTCCGTCTTAAAACACTTATAAATGTGTTTTTCTGTCAACACTGCCCAGTTCACAGTCCGCAGTACCAGTCTAGTCACAGTCCAAAGTAATGTATAAAATACGTACGCAAAGCCAATGGCTGAGGAAAAGAATAATAAAGATTCTTTAACAATAAGTGTACACTTGATATATTTGTGCGATTGTTACTCTATATTAGACGACAAATTGACAATACTGATACGAGTAAAAATACATAGTAGATGACTAGGCTGACTCCAATATGAGAAATCCGTGCAGAACGCTTAGGGTTCGTCGTCATCGTCTATTGTAACTGCAACTGTTGCCACACACTTTCCAGTTACATCTCTTCGACTTCCAGGTCGGCAAGCGAGTCTTTTGACATTCGTTAGGCTTTGCTCAGTCACATTATTGATACACTCAGGTCGCAAGCTGCCTTTAGGTATTATGACTGTGTCCGATGGATTTGGGCACAAAGACGGTGACCTTGTGTAGTATTTCACACAGCGTTTCTTAAACCACACTGTAGGTTCATCAGTATCATTTGACATGACGCTCAAGCAAGGATTCTTCCGACACTCTGGTTCATTCCGCTTGTTCGGAACCAGCCACATTCCTACGCTACAGTATGCCTGAAATTGCAATGAAATATACTGGGTGAATATAATGATGATGGCTGGGTTATGATTAATAATGTGATTGTAAGTTGTATAATATTAAACGTCAAAGCCACCTGTGTGTACAACTCGAAACACTCGTCCTTCTGAGGACTGTAGACAAACGGAAGAAGGCCATTGATGGAACAGTCACACTCTCCTATGTATTGGTTTGGGAAGAATGGGACGATAACCATGTTTTTCGGACAAGGCCCTTTCGAAAACTCTTTGTAACACTTGTTCGTCTCATTGTAGTAAAGTTTTTGTGGGTCTCCAGGTTTTTTCTTGGGGCACCTGCGACACAAAAATCAAAGTCACAATTACATAATCCTTTGCAGCGAGGCTGGGATAGTTTTGGACATTGTACTTAATAGAACTGAAGAATGTGCGCAAATAGACTTACAGACTGGCACTCGCTTCTCCTGAGAGTGGAAGCGAGCTTAGCAATGCAACGTTCAAAATCAGGGTTACAACTACACCTGAATAATAAATCGAAGGCATTCTTAACAACTAGATGATGGAGTTAGAAAATACCTCCCTTTTCCTATAACTTCACACTGAATAGATAGGGATTGATTTACGATTTGTAGATGAGTATAAGTACGACATTTACTGTGGGCACTCAGTGGTTCTGATTTCTTGGAAGAACTGTGAAGGTGTGTTTTTTGAATGTGAAATGGAATTAACAAGTTTTGAGCTATTGGATTTGCACTGAGTCTACCAATTGATCAACAAGAGTATGCAGAGGACAAAATTATAAGAACTGGCTTGGTTGGTGAGTCAGAATTCTTAGAATCGCCAGAAAACTAGGAATAATAAGTGCTACAGAGCAAGTAAATTTTTTGTCGCGAGTCAAATGTTGCGTGACTGGTTTTTTTGCAGAATTTCTACAATTTCGGGTTCGTGAATGCTTTGTATTACTTTGAATGTTCTAACACATCGTTGCGTTAAGTTCGTGAGATTGATCTTAAACCTTTGTATCGTGGAAAGGATATGTATTATGATTGTGACCTAAAGTACATCGTAAATATTTGCGGAGTGGAAGTGTTGATGGTGCATCAATTAATGTCTGGTGGAAGACAACAAAATATAATTACACTGCGTGTGTATTTATTAGGATTTCATAATCAGGAGATGACAGAGTAAATTATCATTGATTAGAGACTCATTCCAGTACGCGGATTTCTACGAATCTGTGCATGTAATAAAACAGAAGCTGCTGTTAGAGAGATTTTATGCAATTGCTGATAATTAGATCATGTGACTTAAATACCATCTCGGGTCAAATATGGGATGATGTCGTAAGCTGCTTGAAATAAACTTGATCCTAAGTTTGACAAGCTTCTCGAACCTTCATATCCGTTGTATTCGTTAGATGGACCGAAGTAAGTGACGTACGCTTGAATAGCAATGATAATGCAGATTAAAGGATACAACATTATTAAGAACTTGACCATGAGCTCGTGAGTAGTGACACTAATGAATGGAGCCGAGTCCCACGGGGTCAATAGTTCATCTATATTAGAAGAAACTGATTCGAAAGGATTACTACTGGGAGAATTGGAGTGGAGAGTAGATGTCACAGGTGAAATAAAAAGTACAACAAAATAACGCAGGGCCATTTTGGAGGGGAACTCGAGACAAAATCTTCTGAAGGTTCAAACGGTTAAGCAAATATTTGGAAGTGATTGCAGAAGTACAAAGCAGAGTAATTAGTCGCTTCTAAATGGTGCAGTTGAATGGCGAGACCCAGATTGAAATAGTTAAATATTCATGGAAAAGTTAGAAGTTTGAATAAATAAGTCAGATAGTAGCATAAAGTGGAGTGTAAGAAGCTATTTGATGGTTTATGATCTTGAGAGGTAAGACGCAAAGGAAGTAATGAAACTCGACAGACTAGGCACACAACTTTCCCTGATTTCCCATTAGGGTTGAATGTAGAGCAATTGGAATGGGTTGAATGCGAAGGGTTTGTTGTGATGAATGGTTACCCAGCAGAGGAATTGATCAATAAAATTGTGCGTGAAACAAAACAGGTTTATTGCTGGACCATTATGTCTGTAGTATAGCGGTTCCCTTCCGGCGTGGTAAACTGTCTGGGAGTCTGTCTGTCTTCATATTTCAACTGCAATTTTGAAAGACATAATTCATCATCGCAATGGAATCGGAAGTGAAAGCAGAGCCCGTGGGCGGATCATCAGAACCGACAGACGCTGCGACGAAGGAAGTGAGACAACCTCCATTACCAACATCAGCAAGTTCACAAGTAATTGCTCCTTCATCATCGTTGCCTGGCGCTCTACCTATAAACATCACAACTACTTTCAGAGAAATGCTGCCAAAGCAAGGCTATCTTCACTGTGAAGATGAACTCACATTTGTTCTGTGCAAACCAAAACTTCTGCCTTTGAAATCATTTACAATGGAAAAGTTGGAAAAAATCCAGGCAGAAACAGTAGAAAAAGCCAAAGAACTCATGGAGAATAGTCAGCTAGACTAATTAAGGCTGACTCGGTGTCACTTGTATTTTGTCCTGAGTCTCACGACAGACTCATTTTGTGATGAAAGCTTTATACGGGAAGGGGATTACTTGGTGGATATTTTACCTTGCAATGGAGACAAAGCTAAACGAATAAAAACAATGAATATGATAAGCTTCAATTGTTTGTTCTTTGTTGGCGAATAACTTTCTTGCTTCAGTTTTAAATAAATAATTATTGTAAACAGTTTCTAGAGACGGTCAATTTATTTTTAAACTCGAGCCCCATTCTTCTTCAGCTACGACATAGGTTTATTAAGTCGTTCATTAAATACCGAGGTTAATCTTTGTGGTGATAAGCAGACAAGCACAGTAGATCGGGTCAACTTTTTCCATGCATCACCTCCGGATTTTGTAAACTAAATGCGTTTCACGCTCTGTTTGAGTAAATATCAATATCATCTACTACTGCTGCATAATAGTTGAGAGCATTTTTTTAAATGAAATCAGTGAGCCAGTGTCTCTGCATACACTCCACAATATTGAGTACAGCAGTTGGCAATGTTATCACACGGCAGAACGTAAAAATTCCATGCATGAAAATCGAGTCTGTTTTGCAGATGGACTGGTTAAAACTACCATTATCAAGAGCTCATTACTTATTCCTCCAGTGCGACTGTGTACACTAGGTTATCCTATTACCTTAGTTAGAACCAATGTTATATACTCACACCAAGGCTTATTCTGACACTCGAAGAAACCTTGAGCTTGAAAGCGTGTGTAAAATACACTGCACGAATTTTCTAACTATAATTATAACCCTTGCTGCTGAGTGGTTATCAGTATATGAAAATGAATATAATAATCTGCATACAGACAGAGAGACCACTCGAGATGTTCCGAATTCTCCGTGCCTGTGTATGAAGAATATGCCTGCCACTGCCACATAGAATTATTATGGGCCCAATGGGATCTTAAATTAGAAGTCTTTAAGTGAACTCCATAGTCTCCACAGCATGTGGACCCGGTGCTTCTGCTACTGATCTCTCATATTTTGCTCCAATATTTGCACGGATCTCATTCTCAAACAGCTCTTCGATTTTTGAAAGTTTTTGGAAACTTCTTTAAGAAACTTCAAAATGACTCAGACACAGTTTGACCTGAAGGAAATCTCCCTGGATGTTTGGGAGAGGTGTTTGTTCTGGTTCTGTATATCCTATGTGGTCGCCAATGTTGGAAGTGTCTTGGGATTTTCATGGATTATGTTGTTCTTCACCGTTCTTCTGGGGAGTTGTGTTGCTGTAATCATGATTGACCGTTTAGTGGTAAGTGAGACCGAAGTCAATACACAAGCTTTAACAGTACTTTTGCATGAAATGATTTCTATTATTGACAGATTGATCCTGTGGGTAAAGGAGTTCTTGTCACAGGATGCGACACTGGATTTGGAAATGCTGTGGCGAAAAAACTTCACGGCTTGGTCAGTGGTTTACAATAATGTCTGTGATTTTTAACTGATATTGATGGGGTCTTATTATGTCGCATAGGGGTACACAGTTTTCGCTGGAGTTATTTCCAAAGACACTGATGGAGCTAAGGCGCTGAATAAGGAGTTCAAGGAAAGGATGTTCACAGTTCCAATGAATATCACTTCCGACGAGCAAGTGACAGAGGCTTTGGAGTATGTTAAGAGCAATCTCCCTGCAGGAGGTCTCTGGGCTGTAATCACCAACGCTGGATGGTCAACTTTTGGAGAAGCTGAGATGGTTCCTATTGACGTGTACCAGAAAATCATGGACATCAACTTGTTTGGTGAGCTAATTTTTTAAATGGAATACTAAACAGAATATTGACGAAGATTGTTTGACCTTTTTAGGAACGATTCGTACAATCAAGGCCTGCTTACCTCTAATTCGCAAATCTAATGGTCAGTTTGAAATAGCATGAAACTAAACGTTTGTTAGTAGTAGATTTGTTATGATACTTTAAAAGTTGAATGGAATATGAACAGGAAGAATAATAACGGTTGCGAGCATGATGGGACGATTTGGGGCACCAAGCAGATCACCTTATTGTGCGTAACGAATAACCTTTCAATAGATTCAGCACGCAAATACAATATTTAAAAATCATGATTTAGTTGTAATTTGCATATTTTTCAGGTTGCACCAAGTGGGCAGTTGAGGGCCTCTCGGAATGCCTGAGAGCTGAAATGAAGCGATGGAATGTCCATGTGGCAGTGATTGAACCAGGGAATTTCATTGCAGGTGAATTCAGATGCATTACAAATTATTCAAAAAAATTCATATTTAACTATTCAACATAATTTTAAAATTATGTTGTGATGTGAAGGAACTGCTTTGTATGCAAACAATGCTATTCAGACTCAAGCCGATCACATGTGGAACAACCTAAGCGAGTCTGTAAAAGTCGATTACGGGAAAGAAGAATTCGATGAAGCCATCAAGAAAATGATTTCATACACTTCTGGAGGAGTATGAACATTCTATGAATAATTTCCTGAAAGCTTATTTTTATTGCTCATCTTTGCTTACTAAACTTTACTGGTTGTCTTCAGGTCTGCAGTATAGAACCTGTTCTGAAGGCCATGACTGATGCGGGTATGTTTTTTTGTAATCGTATTTGTAATAGTATCAACGGACATGCAATAACTAAAAGGAACTATAAATGATTAATTTCAGTGGGACACACTTTCCCTCAGACAAGATACCAAGTCATGACTCCAGAAGAAAAGATAAGATGTTTCATGTCTACTCACGCCCCATCGATTCTGTATGATCGCTTGTACAACTAAAAACTTGCCTCTCTATGGACCTCAGAAAGTTACAACAATAATAATTAGTATAGTTTGAAATAAGCTGTGCAGAAAGTAAACTGGAATTCGAGATAGACGATGCGCTAGAATTTTACTAGTTGATTTGAGTGACACTGACAATTCATAATCTTCATAATGCGAATTTTGAACAAAGAGGCGATACGATACTTAGGTAGGGTGGATTTAATAGTAAGTTTCTGTTTCAACCCAACTGCCAGCAGGAAATTTCCGAAGAAGAAATCTCCTTATTTCATCATAGGCGAATATCAAAAGCGAAAATGGTACTGCGATGAACCACCAATTAATTCTGTAAGAGACGGAAAAGAATGAAAATTAACACCAATGTTGATTGAAACTTAAAATAATTTACAAGCCTTTACTTGATCGGGTATGTCTTAAGACCCACATCCAGTCCTGGACAGTAGCACAGGAAAGCAGCCAAGCAAGTTTCAAAGACAAGACCAAAGTCTAAGATCCAATTTCTAAGTGTAGCGAAAACAAAATTAAGCACAAGTGAAAAACATTATAAAACTAAACTGCATTTTTATCTGACTTACTTCATTCCTTGTTGAAATATTGAATTTCTACGAGTTTTCGAAATAATCAAATCTGCCCATTGAACTATAACAATGGCTACAAAAAACGCTGTTTGGCACGCTTGTTGTAACTTTTGTCTGTCCTGATACGTCTATACAAATCATAGGTATCAGGAATAAATAGATAAATTTGCGACAGGTTAAATGCTACAGACTACAGAGTGACTACATACCCATTCATTTCCATAACTGTCTTCCAAATCATTTACTGATTTAGAATCCCACCTGTTTCTTATTTGGAACAATTGGCCAGGGAAAAATCCACATTCAGCCATTATCACGAAGTAAGCGTAGAAGCCTGCACTTGCCTGCATCATTCCAATCTGACCGTAAGCGAGTGAGATCAGTCTGTAAGAAAACGAAGAATCTCACAGGATGTCAACAAATTCGTAAGACTAAATGCTATATATGTCATAAGTCACACCTTTCATTCACAAGTTTATCTCGGTGAGGATTTCGAGGCTTTCTCATCATTATGTCGGACTCAGGCTTTTCGTAAGCGAGTGAAATAGCAGGAACCTACGATGAGAAAAGATTGTTAAGAAAGAACGGAGCATTGATTTTCAGAATTCGTTTACCATATCAGTTCCAAGATCGATGCACAAAATAGTAATTGTTCCCAAAGGAAGGGGAATTCCGAAGCAAAGGAAGCACAAGAATGGAGAGATTTCAGGAATATTAGACGTCAAGGTGTAAGCAATAGACTTCTTCAGATTATCAAAGATCAACCTTCCTTCCTCGACACCTGTGACAATCGACGCAAAGTTGTCGTCCAAGAGAATCATGTCAGCAGCTTGCTTGGATACGTCTGATCCAGCAATTCCCATCGCCACACCAATGTCTGCTTTCTTCAAGGCCGGAGAGTCATTTACTCCGTCGCCAGTTACAGCAACAATAGCCCCATTCCTTTGGCATCCTTCGACAATTATAAGCTTTTGTTGAGGGGAGGTTCGAGCAAATACGATTTCCGTGTGATGATTTAAAACATCGTCCAAATCAGCATCAGTCAGATCCTTCAACTCTCCTCCGTGAATAACTGCAGCTTTAGCCTCTCTAGGATTAACCTGGCGAACTGGAATATTCAGTCGTACCGCAATGTCTTCTACAGTCTCGTTTTCTACACATCGGAAAGAAACAATGTATGGAACTTATGCAAATTGTGGGTAGAGTATAGTATTAAGATGTTAGCACTACTCACCAGGAGAAATGATACCAACATTACGAGCAATAGCTTTGGCTGTGATAGGGTGATCACCTGTCACCATAATAACCTTGATACCAGCAGACCTACACTTCGACACAGCGTCCGGTACAGCAGCTCTCGGAGGATCAATCATAGATATGAGTCCCACGAAACGGAGACTAGCCAGAGGGAAGTTATTTTCGTCTGCATCAAATTTGTATCCCTTAGGATATGTGTCAGATGGAAGAACAAGGTCAGCGAAGCCTATAAATATAAGATAGTGTCAGTGAGGTACAGAGAACTTTATTACTTCAACGCAGCTGATGCTCACCTAAAACTCTCTCGCCTAATCCTCCTAGGTCCTCGTAAGCCGCATTAAAAGCGTGCTTCATAGCACGGTCCATCGGAACCTCCGCGCCACCAGTGAAAATGGTCGAACAACGCTCCAAAATCCTTTCAGGAGCTCCCTGTAAAATTGTTTTATCCATTACTACACATTCGTATGATATTTTAAGATATTTGAATTGATAAATATAATCATTTGGATACCTTCATGACCAAAAGGTATCGACTGTCATCTTCTTGCTCATGAATGGACACTTGGTACTTATTTGTGGAATTGAAAGGTACTTCACAAGCTTTACGATTACGTTCTCTAATTGCTTTGACATCCCCAAACACTATTTCCATACACTTCAGCAAAGCGGCCTCGGAAGCATCTCCTGCAACTTCTCGTCGCAAAATCGGAATTTCACTTTGTCCACCTTTAAATTCTGCTCTGTTGCATAGAAGAGCACATCTTCCCAAAGCCTAGTTTAAGCATGCAATAATTACATACATCCGTTTACAGCAAGAAACATTCACACTATCTCACTTTAAATCCTTCATCGTCCTTTTCAAATGCAGCACCACTCTGGTTTTCTGATGTGTCTGACTCGACAATTTTGTTGTTGTACCACATGTGCGCTACTGTCATTCGATTCTGTGTCAAAGTTCCTGTCTTGTCCGAACAAATAGTTGAAGTTGATCCAAGTGTCTCAACAGCTTCCAAATTCTTCACTAAACAGTTCTTCTGGGCCATACGCTTAGCAGTAAGAGTCAAAGCAACCTAAGTCAAAAATTAAAATAAGTTCGGGAGAATTCCAATTTCCAATAGTAGTTACTTCTATCCACTTCTACATCACTCAATTAAACGCAACTTACAGTGACTGTAGCCAGTAATCCTTCAGGCACATTAGCTACAATGATACCAATGAAGAACACAGCAGCTTCAATTAGGGTATAATCTAAAACAAAGGCTACGATTCCAAAAGTGACTCCAAGGAACATAGCTACTCCTGTAATAATGTGGATGAATCGCTCGATCTCTTTAGCAATTGGGGTTTGTCCAGTGGTTAAGCCCGATGCAAGCCCTGCAATTCTTCCCATGACAGTTGTATCTCCAATCCTCACTACAGCTCCCTTACATGTTCCTGGAGATAATTTCAATGTATTACATGGCTTTCTGCAAAAACTGCATAATTTTCTTTGGTCCAATTTATACCTTCTACAGCATTTGTCGAAAAAAAAGCCAAGTTCTTAGTCTCCAGGGGATTGTCATGAGTCTGCTCCGGCCCTCTTGACTGAGGTTCAGATTCACCAGTAAGAGATGAGTTGTCCACTTTGAAGTGAGACGCTTCTAAAATTCGAAGATCTGCCGGAACTCGATCACCAAATTTAACGAGGACAATATCTCCAAGTGTTAACTCCTCTGCATGAATGGAAATTTGCTCCCCATCTCTAATGACGTTTGCATACTGAGGTACTAAGTTTTTAAAGGACTCCATGATCTTGGAACTTTTAGACTCTTGGAAGTAGGAGAAGATTCCGGTGATTATTACAACCGAAACTAGCGCGACCCCAACGTACAACTAAAGATGGAACCACCCACACGTAATGAATCACTGTCCTATAATAAATAATGTGTACAAGGTTGCTGAAGCTTACATTGTCAAAAGGTGCGAACTCATTACTCGCTGAGTCCAACCCTTGGGCGATGAAGCACAGAATACCTCCGATCCAAAGTAACGCAGCAAATCCTCCAAATAAATTCATGAGGAACTTAATCCACTCAGGGGTGGTTTTGGGTGGAGACAAAGCGTTCTTTCCATATATTCCCAAGTTTATCTGGGCTTGCTCCGTTGTCATACCCTGAGGATTGTGAGAATAGTTCACGTTTGTTGCACTACTAAAATACTAATTAAGAAGGAAAGTGCAGGTACCTTGTCAATGTCAGTGTGGTATCGCTCGCATAGTTGTTCCACGGTTATCATATGGTCATCTATGTCCAATTCCTTCTTCAATTCGTTCATTTTTTCTTTATCTTTGGCATTTGGCCCGCAAATGTTGCAGACCCCCATCTTGAATTGATGGATGGAAGTCGAATTATACTCCTGTTCCTGTAGCTAAATTGTACGCGAACAACCAAACGCACGGTGCTTTCAGCGTTTTCTAGTTTCGAATTTGGAGAGTGCTGAAAAAATTTCAGGGGCTCTTGCTACACGAAACAAATATTTCGTTCTGTAATTTATGTTGCCTGGTGATCATCGCCGTGGAGTCCACGAGTTACGCGACGCCAGGAAGTACGGTTTCGGCTACGTTTTTATTCACAAATCCAAGGTAAACAATGCAACACGGTCGATGGCACTTCAAGATCTTGAAAGATGTGAAGTTTACTGTTCGAATAACAATTTAGGATTTTACATGAGTTACATGAATTAATTTATTCATCTAGGTTTAAATTTTACATACATAGTCAACATGTTATCTTTGAGGTCTGGTGCTGTAATATTCTACTAGAGCCCTTATGTCCCCTACTACGATTGACGGGGACACAGAATCAAAAACTTTTTTAAAAGCTGCACATTTACAACTCAAACTCATATCACCCACAAGCAAATACTTCAATATGACATAAGTAAGGTCTAAGTGCCAACCTTGCACAGGGTGTGGTTTTAAGAGTCCTGAGAGTTTCACTGCTTCTTCGTAAATCAAGGGAGCAGAGTAAGGACAAATGTAGAACCTTAACAATGTATTCAGTGTCCTTTCGTATATTCTCTGAAGTAAAAATCTGTCAGATAAAGAAATCAGTTCGAATAAAGTAGATAAGTTATAGGAATTTCTTTCTATCATAGTAGGGAGTGGTCCTACAGAGATATCGCTTTCTGCAGCTTTAGATAGCTGCCTTTCTGAAAAAATTTGATCAGCTAGGGCTGTTATTGCTTCCCTTGAAGTATTTGGAATTCTTACTTTTTGTTCCCCAGCCTCAACAAAATGGCCGTCAAACATTGCTGTAAATACAGGAGACGCTTGGGTCAACATGTCTTTTACTATCTGTATTTGGCTCCCATCATCCAATTCAACTTCAACCTGTTGATTTTCTTCAGCTGCAGCTACACCAGTGTCGTCGTCCATTGGTACACTATTGGTAGTAGAGTTTCTATTTGGTTTCCACAATAATGGGCGATTACTTGCATCATGCGCGTCTGTCCACCTCATTCCAATCGTTTCACAAAGTTTCGAAATTGAAAGAATGCAATCTTGGAATCTGGAGAAGCCTATATCGTCTGTGTTAGCTAGCATTTCAAAAACTCTACTCCAACTTTGCCCTTGACTCTCGAAGTTTCTTAACACTAAGTCATTTTTACGAAACAGCAGAGGTACAGTAATAGCAATTCGACTAACCTCTTCTTCACATTTACTTATCATAAGTGTTCTTAGAACAAAACCTTCACGCCAACCAGCAGTCTTATTCCTTTCCCCTCCTAGTGTATCAAGCAAGCCTTTTACACTCTGAGTGTTCCCAGGATTGTCCAACAGTTTATCCCAAACTAGTAGCCTACTTATAATAGTGACTGTTCCATTTTTCAAAAAATCCGAAAACATATGGATATTTAAACACATTGTATTTAGAATCCTATAAGCTAAGCTGAATGACTGTCTTCCGAGAGCCACGCACTCAGGATCCGTTGAAGGTTCACAATAGTTGTCTCGATTTGGGGTAAGGGAGACAATGCCTCGAACTAAAAACGACAGTAGCAAAGGGACCACTTTGAGTAAGTTCATTGGCATTGGATTCAAGTGTGTACACTTATGCAAAATATTGAGCATTGAGACGATCTTTTTTGACTTCGCTTTCAAGCTTTCAGAAGAAGACTTCTTAGAGAAAGGGACGTGTCTTGAGGTATTTTCAGTTGTAGTAGTCACTCTACCGGCGGAAATATGCTCATCCAATTTTATGCGTTTTGCTTGATGACAAACTTCGTCTTCAGATAAATCGCATTCTGCGTCAGCAGGACTGTCCTGTGAAGAGTACGTTGGCGATGATGAAGTAAAAGAGTACACTGGGCTGTAGCAACCTTCATCCTCCGACGATGATGGACTCCGAGCCCTACGAGGCGAATTCAAGTCTGTGATGCTACTGTCGTCACTTGTCCAAGACCTGGCAGGGCTGCTTGAAGGACTAGACGATTCAATTCCAGAAGATCCTGATTCAACGTCTTGTTTGCTGTGTGATTCTCTTCCCTTCAACAAAATCTTTACTTCCTCTTCAACTTGCTGATACAAAGGACTATCACAGCGATAAACAGGAGCAAACGAACAGCCGTTTGGTTCTTGATGTACTTTACACGATTCATCTTCCATTGACATGATCTTTCGTTTTAGCATTTCGAAGTCACATTCTTCAAGTTCCTCTTTCAGGTGCTCATGAATAAGTTCTATCAGACCGTTCTGAATTAGAGATTTCAACGATCTTTCGTACACATTTTCGTATACGTGCAGAACCCATCTATGGAATTCCGGAAGACTTGCGGACCTGCCACAAACACAACAAACAAAATGTTTCAATATTGTTTCAATCTAGAGATTTTTTGAAAATAGTTGAAAAAAAATTGTATAGTACTTTAAGACATTTACGGTTGACCAAATCTCTTGGCAGTTATGTAGCACACACTGGTTCACGCTTGATTGTTTGGTTAATGTGACCATAAGTCTGCAAATTTCTGGAAGTCAAACATAATAATAAATATACATACACTTGTTTGATAGATCAGACAATTCCAAAAGTGCTGTCATCACATCACAAAGAACTGTGACATACCTGCAGATGCTTTGGAAGGACTCTGCTTTAATTTTTCAAGGCCAATTCTGAAAACATGCAGCCTTCCGAGTGTTTCTGCAATATGAAGATTGCACCCTAGATTGCTTAAACATCTCACTAGTGGCGAGAAAAGTTTCTGATCCGGACTCACTCCTCCAAACAATTCTACCAACTTTTTTATAGTGTCATTATTTGAGTCTTCATTTACAAGCTGAAATTAAAATTAGCAATTTCAATCAGAGATCTTCAAACTAAAGATTATCTTTTCATAATGATTACTCTATTATGTAAAAACCTATTACCTCGGCTATTTGATCTCCAGGAAGAAGACGAATTCTATCTGTAAGCGAAATCAACGCTCTAACAATATCTAAATTAATGTCTTCCAGTTCCATGTCCGTAATGCTCCACGTTAGTATTTTTCCGATGGTTATCACGGATCCAAACCGAATGAGATGAACCCTAGCTTCCTCGCTGCAAAAGGGCTCGGAGCTGAGGATTCTGACAGCTCTAATGCAATTCCTTACACAATCCTTGTCTGTTTCAGTAAACCACTTCAAAATAGTAACTTTAGTTTCTCCACTGATTCCTTGAGCTTGAGCAACTTTAACTTTCGAAAACTCTTGATTGTAACACTCCATTATCTTCAAGATGGAAATTCCTACTCCAGACTTCAGAATTAGATCCCTACAACTGCTGTCATGAGCCAGGTTTGCCACACACTTTACACCTCTTGAAACAATGTCTTCCAACTTAACGCAGTTATCACACTTCTTCGACAATTTCGAATTCTGATCTTCCAACTGCTGGTCCGCAGACGTGCCCAAATTCAAGTACAGTTGAATGAGCTTATGAAGAACTTCAATAAATCCGTTAGCAGCAACCTAGTAAAGATTATAAAAATTAGTAATATTAATTCTGTAAATTACCAATAATATGTGTGTCTGTTTCGTGCAAGTTAATATATGGTAAAACTTACATCCTTCCTCGCAGCATAGTCTAATGAAAATGCGTTTCCTAAAATCGACAGCCCTGCCACTGCCACATCCTTCTGCACCGATGTAAAGCGAAGAACACAACTACAGCTTCCTCCAGCCTCCCTTGAAACATCTACAATTTGTGTCGACTTTTCTTCGACAATATTTCTTAAAACTCCTTGAATAGCTTCTAGTCCCCCTTTATTCCTCAGCTCCATCCACATTCTAAGGTCAGACGAGCTAAACAATCGTTTTGCGTGTCCCAAATACTTAAGTAACTTCGTCGACACGCCATTCTTCGAATGATGAAGAATTTTAGCTATCACAGCACTAGGAGATTCTTCCCCACTTGTCTCTCGACGCTCCTGCTGGTGACCTTTTCTCACCACTCCCACCCTCTTAGACATCTCTACCTGTTAACGTATCCTCTACCTGGAAAATACAAACCAAAATCATTTTAATTCAGACCCTGACTCCCATTCAAATTCCAACAATATCGCAACTTAATCAATACCATCCAGTGAACAAACAAAAAATTAAATTAATATTACCAACCTTTTAATTACATAATCACCCCACATACATCTTGATCACAGATATTTTCGAAATTCCCATAATTTGCACCGATTCCAACATTTCCAAAATTAACATTTGGAGGAAAAAGGGATCAAAAAATAGGAAATGGAACAGCAACACGACAAGTTGAATAACAATACACAAGACTTTTACATGTGCAAATCCCACACAGTCACAGCAGCAATGGATTGGGAATGTTATTGCTATGTCGTATGTGTGTGTGTGTGTTTGTTTGTGTTGGGGTGGGTGGGTTGAGTGCGTGTGATTTTCCTCCAATGAACGGCAGCAGATGGATCTTCCTAAACGAGAAGAGAACAAAGCCTTAGAGGAATGTAAAGTTCGACGAAGCGTCGTTTTCAGTCTTCCAGTCTTGGATATCGGCGACACTTGGATAAACGCTGTGCAGATTCAGATCTCCATTTCTGTCGCATTTGGCGACTTCGGATACTCAACAGTCGACGTGGACAGTTTGGTTCAAGTAAGAAAAATGCTTTTATCATTTGTTAGTTAAAAATCAATGTTTTATTCATTGTTGTGTGAAAATCACAAATATAGTGACAGTGGACAAGGTTGGGGTACAAATACAAAAATAATAATGATGTATTGTTGTAGGTTGTATTTTGTATGTATAACACTTATAGTTAGTTAAGCAAGGACTCAATGTAAAAGGTGGTGGCTGAATTTTCGAAAATATAAAGATGAGACATGTGTGAGGAGAAGCATAAAGATTATGTAAAGAATCCTGATTTCAGTCGAAGTTCAGGGTGTCTTTTAGGTGGGGCTGATTCCTCTAAAGGAGGAGGTTGAGGTGAAGGTACAGGTGGAGGAGATGAAGGGGGATCTTGTTGGACCCTTTTCCTTGATTTGGGGACTAAGGATGCAGGGTCTGTGGTTGGCGATGCGGAAGTTGAGTCTGTTATTGGTTTTCTTTTGATGGTTGCTGGTCTCTTGGTTAAAGCGTCGACGAAAGATGAAACAGGTTTAGGAAGGATGCTGATAGATATTGATCTGGGCTGGCTCCAGTTATCATCAGACTTCTTGGATGTTAAGGATCTTAGGAGATTAGGTTCAGTAGTTGAAGAAGTAGTGCTGATTTTGCTGGAGATCAGCTTAGAGTTCTTCAAGTCATGAGCTTTAGATACAATCGCTTTACTGAAGGAAGAGCCTGAAGAAACTAGGTCGTCAGATGTGTCGATAGACCGAAAAGCACTACGAGGATCGAATCCTGATACAGCTTGAGTTGGTGGATGAATTGCTTTGGAAGTGATGATTTCGGAAGGGCTGGAATGTAAGTCTTGGCCTGAATTCTTCCACTTCCAGTAATCTAAGAAACTGTGTCCACCTCCATTTCCATCACCCCCTGTGGTTCCTAGAGAGCTTTTGTAGGACGGAATCTGGAATTCAGACTTTGAAAAATCTAGTTGTGGACTGTAAAACGACGGCACACTGGATGATCCACTGGAGTGCTGGTCATCGAATGAAAATCCAAAATCTGAATTTTGGTTTTGTGGGACTGCTGGTGCAAGCAACTTCAAGAGGTTGATTCCTTGTGTGATTGTGTTATAATTTGGAATTTGACCATTTCTTGTAGTCAGAATTGGTATGTCGTTGTTTCCACTTCCATATCCAAAATTTCCAGTGTTGGATATGTCGTAAGAGTTGAAGGAAAACTTGTTAGGTTGATTGTAAGAACCGGTAGTGTCTAGATTAGGGTAAGGCAAGTCTGAAGACGAGCTGGGATTGGATGAGAATCCTTTAACTGGAATGTGGCTTGCTGAAAGGTCTACTGGGACGGATCCAGACGGAATATTAAATGCTCCTTGAGGGTTTGAGGCGGAGGTGTCGAAATTGAATGATTGCTGGGGCTGGAATAGGTTGAGCGTTGCACCAGCTGAAGATGCTGAGCCAAAAGCTCCAGTGGTAGGTGACTGCGGGCCTAGAAGATGAGCAAAAGGGTTGCTGTTTGTATTTGCCTTGTTACTTAAAGAGGAGCCAGAGGCTGACAAGTCAAAGTTATTAAATGTTCTTTTACTGAATTGATTTCCTTGGTTCGAGAAGGCGTCGAAAGAGGAACTTCCTTCTCCTCCAGTAGATCCTCCGGATGAGCCTTGAATCGTATTGCTTGCGATTTGGTTGGAAGAGTAAGGCTGCAGTTGAGCCAAGTTGAGATTGAAATCTGTCGTAGCGGATGGTATTTGCAGATTAAAGTTATGGTTAGAATTGATGTTATTTGCACCGAGCAGGTTTATGTTATCTAAATTAGCTCCGTCATTAGATGAAGGAGCAGGAGTTGTGACTGTCGGTGAAAAGTCGAATTTGAAATCAGGGTAGGGGTTCACAGCACCAGGGGGTAATTGAGCAATCAGTTGGTTCAAATCATAGCTTTGACCATTAGTGGGTGGAGCTGCTGTGGTAGTAGACGAGAGGAATTTGGCAAAATCCACTTTGTACTCAAGAATAGGAACATCCTGTGTCTGTGGTGGAGTATTAGTTTTAGAAGTTGTTTGTTCTTTAGGAGGATCATCAAGAAGAAGTACTTTGTCCAAATCTTTACTGGGACTTATCTTAGGAGGATTTAATTTGGACTTATTCCTGTCATAATGCGATGGTGGCCTGAGGGACAGCTTTCTCGGGTCGTTTCTTTGTGGAGGGGGTGGTGGAACTTTCTCCAGCTCATCGTCGTCTCCTAAGCTGTCAATAATTTCAATACTGCTTGGCAATATCTTGGTATTGCTAGAGTCATCTCTACTTCTATTTGTATTGTTGTTTCTATTTCTATTGTTTCGATTTGATTGAGATCGAAATGAATGTGAATCGTGTTTATTGACATGGTTTATTGGAGAAGGAGCAGGAAGTCGATGTTCATTATTATGTCCTGATTTCCTGCTTCTATTAGGAGGGAACCTTTCGTTCTCGGCGAATTCTTCAGATGCACTTGTTTCGAAATCAGCTAATTCTTCGTTATTATCAAACAAGTCTGTTTGTAATTTAACTGATGAAGCTGTTTCGAAATCGTAATTATTCTGATTCTCATTGTTGGGTGGTGAGTAAGTAGACTCTGTATCAGTAGCGTTAACATCGTCATTGTTTAGATTTTGCTGTTGTATTGTTGTTGCTGCATTTTCTTTCTGAATTGAAAGGTCTTGCTTATTGTTCGTCTGCTCCGACTTGTGATGAGATTCATGAGCGTTGGCGTAATTCTTCTCATCATCATCATTAGACAATGCTTCTTCTTCATGCTCGTACTCAGTCTCGTCTGAATCCAATAAAGAGGTGAAATTAGTCGAATTCTGTAAATTCTTCTTTGACTCTTCTTTTGTTTCGTAGTCGTTTGTGTGTTCTTGTGTTGGAGTTTCTGCTGAGTTTGCGTGGCTGTCATCATTACTTGCACTCACGTGTTGGCTTTGATGGTCGCTTGATAATCCTTTTGCACGATAAATTGGAAATTCGAAGGAGAGTCCGCTGAATCCATTGAAATTTGGTGGAGGTAAAACTTTCACTTCGGATGATCTCTCTTGTTCATCTTCCACACTGTCTGTTGGGGATCCTTTATTGTAGCTTTCATTTCCAACATTGGACGCAACTTTTACTTTCTCATTGTTCGGAGATGGCTCCTTCTCATCAGATAACTCATTTTCCGATGAATCTACCTGACTGTCTTTGTGGTCATCTTCGTGTAAATAAGAATCTGTGGACGAGGAGGACACTTCGCCAGGGTCAGATGAGACTTTTTGTGGGGAAAGGTCCTTCTCCAAGCTTTGCAACCCTAATTCATCGAGATAATCCTCCACGCCTATTTCGTCCATGTCATCATCTTCCTCTTCTTCTAATGAGTCCTTGGGAGGATGGATTGCTGGAGTTTGAAGAATAGGAGGCTTTTGAGTAGTGGTAGTGGCCCCCAACAGTAAGCTTTCGAAGCTCTGACCTTGAGCCAACTTTACTGGCCTTGTTGAAATCCTCTGCTTTTCGGACTGCAAGTATCCGACTGCCAGAATAAGGCCTGTTTGTACAAAGAGATAGAGTTATAATATATTGAGGCATTAGATCAAATACATAGAGCACGTGTGATTCATTTGATATATCATCCAGTATTTGTATGACTATAATTTAGAAATTGACGTGGGAATCTTTAGACACGCTGTGAGCACTAACGGAATGAAACGATTTCATTCTTCAAATAATAAGCTATGGATTTTCCATCCCCAATCTCTAACGAATCGATGAATCAGTGATACAATAAAATAGAGTTACCTGTAACCATCATAAGCGTCACAGCGATAGAAGTCATGTACCAACAAGCTTTTCCAAATACAGTTCTTCGCCTTCTGCTGAGGAAGCTAACTTGGTCATCATCTCGAGGTCCAAAATGCTCCACAAATCTTCGATTCTTAAACGAACCTCCAATTGCAGAGGGATTAATGACTTGGGTAGCAATGGCTACATTTTGATTTCTTTGCTGACCTGTTGCAGTGCTACTGCTGTGATCGTTTGTGTGCTGATGTTGACTATCTTTTCTTGCATGAGCGCGACAAGCTCTTCCGATGGATCCAACAATATACCTTGTCGTGTTTCCTCCTTCACTGCGGAAATGATAGTTATTCCGCGACTTGGAAGACGTCAGCAGTGTCGCCGTGTTACTCTTCGAATCCATCTCAACCAACTGACTAATTAATCAGAACTTTCAGAAGACTTGCTTGGTCGAAAAGTTGGGCTTACTGCTGAAATCCCCCGTGTTAAAAGGATTGTCAGGTACACCGTGCATTAGCAGTTTAAAGTACAATTTCCCTCAAGTCTCATTTAGGCCACATTTGTTCTCTTCACCACTTTAATCCGAAGTAACAATGCAAACGGATGATTTCTTTAAAGCTCATTCATGTCATTTTGTTTCTCTCTTGATTGAATTCGAATAATGAGTAACCTCTCACATATCCTTCTGAGTCAACATTCATTGCAGTTTCTCACCAAACCGCGATTCTACGAGGCAGGCAGTCTCATGCAAGTGTGTGTAACATCCACTAAACATAAGAAAGTTCATCAAGAGATATCCACACCACACAAAGCTGATTAAAGCAAATGTAGCAGTGGCATCGTAGATTCACTTGTAAAGGATACATGTACTTCTAGAGATTAAACAATTGAGCTAAATGCAACCAAATTGAAACAAGAGCACATTTAATTTTTTTCTTGATAAGAGTTGTTCTTGTACGAAATGACTCAGCATGTTGTTTTTTGACAGATTCAGTTCTCCCATTTGATAGGATTAGTGTGAAGTAAAATGATGAAAAGTCGTATGCCTTAGGTTGTTAGCAGTTCATGTGAGAAAGAAAAGTACACGAAGAGATATGAGGCTTCGAAAGTTCTTAGGGAGTCCCCTGCTGGGTGATTGCATATAAAAGAAAGGCGCTGCACGCACTGATGAGTTTGAATCATTTCATCAAGTTGTAGTGATATGACAAAAGTAAATGATTAGCAGGTGGATGTAATATTCTTATGACTGCGTAAAAGTATTCTATAATATTTTATCCAACCAACAAGTGTACGTAACAGTACGTAACAAAGATTTGCTCGTTTATTGACAAAGTCCATTCGTTAGACAAATTATGCTGAATAAGATGAATTTTGAATCTTAATGCTTCATTTCATTTATAATGTGTGTGGTGCTTATATGTAGGAGATTGACAACGTGGTGGTACGTTAGGAAAACAGCATCGCAATGTCAGACAGCGTCCCTAGACTGAATCTGCAGCGAGTGGTGTTCCACATTGCGGATGACATGGAGTGGATCAAATTGAAGTCCTCTGACTTCCTGACTAAACCCGATGTCACTATCCCGATGGTAACTTTTTTAAAAGAACCTGCTGTGGATCTGTATATTTTGTATGTAAATATTTTAGATGCAAATGTACGGAACTTTAGGTTGGTTTTATGGAAAAGCAGGGAGAAATATGGCTAAATGACTCTGATTCTCAAAATGATGATGCAGCTAAATTGGCCCTTGAAGAATTCGATGTCACGAAGGCAGTACAAGATGCTTTCGTAAATTGTCATGAAACAAAATCTAAGAAGGCTTGGAAGGACAAGGGTCTCTCTGGTCTGTTGAAAAAAGCATGGCATTCTTTTCCTGCAAGTGAACTTTAACTTCTTTAGCAAAAGTAAATTGACATTATTATTGTCGAGCCCTAGCCTATAATTGAGTCAATAGGATTTGATTAGGAGCCGAAGTCACTGATT
Source organism: Isotomurus maculatus (assembly GCA_034696585.1). Taxonomy (NCBI): domain Eukaryota; kingdom Metazoa; phylum Arthropoda; class Collembola; order Entomobryomorpha; family Isotomidae; genus Isotomurus; species Isotomurus maculatus. Next base: position 16,769 of record JAQGAC010000029.1, on the reverse strand, counting down.
AATTGTGAGTTTATGCGTGGAGGAAGTAGTTATTAACATATATAAACAAACTCGTGTGATGGTTTGTGATGGTTAAAGCGAAGGCTAATAAATAAATGAACTGGGAAGTGGGAAGTACGCTGGTTTGCATACTTAAACCGAAGTTAATGTCTTTAACAACCTCACTCAGCTTAATTCATGAATACCAACAATGAAATTGCCTCTGCTACAATACCATTGATCACTCCTATTTCCTAGAAGGTTCATAATATCAAAACTAACACCCAATCTTTAAATCCTTATATACGTGACTGTTTCTTATTCAGCTTATTCGTATCGTACTCAATAGTCAATTTTACTACATATTTATGAAACAACACTTAAATGACCATCCAGTAGTAGTGGGTTTGTTGTCCCTGGGTTGCGTATAAATCGTTCAGAATAATGAGGGGAAACGAGTTAATGTGTATTACTAGTCTGGAAAGGGATATTACAATTGTAGAAAATGTTGGATAATACCAATACTTCTCTTGCTGACAATTTATTTCAGCATCAGCCAATTAGCCATAAGAATACACCACTTAGGCTATTTTCGTCAACATTTTACTCACTTGGAGTCAATTATTTTACTAAAATCCCTTTATCTTCTAAAAATAAGTCTTTAGAAGGAGAAGTTATCAGCTGTCGACTGCCACGTCATGTAAAATCATCAAAGTGTCGGACTGAAGACAAAAAGACTTTCTCAGTAACTCTGATTCTCCTTATAGTATGTACAAATTATGGCTCAGTGTTGGGACAAAAGAAGGGTGCCTCTTCTGGGGCTGCAGTTATAAGTGACGTGCACAAACGCGTTCCAACTGGAAGTGCAATTCATTTGTTCCCGAGATATGGCTACTTGAGTCTTAGTATGAGAGTTGTTCCTCGTAATGACTCCCAAGGATGGGTGTTCCTGGAACCTGTGAAAGATGTGCTTGCTTTATCAACCATACGGATCGAAGAAAAGGGCTTCAGTTCGTCTGACAACAGTCTTCCCCTTCATAATGAGTTTCACATTGACTTATGTGATGATATTGGACAATTGGTTCAAGCGTACTTCAGACGGTTCACAATACAAGGCTTGAGTAAACCGTGGCAAGCATTCGCTGGGGGATGGAGAACTCCTAGTCTGTCAAAATACTTTGGACTTGATCCTGTTCTCGTCGTAGGGGACTACCGGTACATGCTGGTTAGGGTACTAATGGTCAGGAACTCAGGATCCGTGCAGATGCTTCCAAATGTGACGTATTCTTCCGAGTATCATGAAAATGTTAACAGATTTCGACCAGAAGATGACCGCTCAATCTATCGGTTCGCTACTGACGTTGGAACTCATTATGTAGGTTTTTTTAGTAACACAGGAATTAGTTTCGCGTATTTGTCACTTTCTTCATAATATTCTATATTTTGACTTTAGATTCATTCGTACGTGAGTGGAAACTCACTTTACCAGGTGTTTGTGTATGACCCTGTTGGATTTGACGCTGTAAAGAAGAGGCTGAGTGAATATGATTCTCAAAAGTCGTCTACATCATTTATTTCACAGCTTCCGAAGCTTCTTCCTCTTTGGGTAAAGCAAATTGGAAAGCTATTCGTTCTGAATTCTAGTCCTGAGGTGTCGGATAAGATCCACGAATCTCTGACAACTGAGACAGTCCGCGGTGTGTCAGTGCCTAACATCTTCAAGCTTCACGACAACCCTAGCCTGGTTCGGGAAGTCGAGCTGCTGTTGAAAGATGAGCCAAGTGGACTTCTTGGAATCGATTTGAAGACTTTAGACGTACTGTTCAACAGCGAAGTGAAAGATAAATTCAACGAGGCTTTAAAACACCTGATGCAACTTTGGGAGTTGAATTTTAGATGAATCCAATACTAAGATCTAGTTCTGTCTCAAATAAAACGTAATTTAATGTCTATTTCTAAGCAAATATTTTGTTTGTACCATTGTGAAAGGTCGTTTTATTCCCACATAATTCTATTATTACTGTGAAATGATGGAGGTGTCATTCATAATATCAAATACTTTCTATTGCTGTATAGTGTTCGAAGAGTTCACCTATGTCCCTAAATGTACAAAGTATCTCACAACATCTTAGCATTTAATACTTCGATTCGATGTAAATGGCAAGAATGTTATCAAAGGAGTAGGCGACTGAATCTAAATGTACGAAGTAGCTGTGTCACCACCGTCGTTGCAACTTAAATTACAGCTGCGGTTTCATTTCATTCACTTGTGGACTCACTCGGCTGCGCTCAATTCTACGTAATATTTGAAAGTGCTTGGAATCTAAGAGCTTCATTCATATCACATCTAAATCTAGCAATACTCAAAACTCATCCGTCACATATTCTACAACTTCCACTTCATCTGTAGCTTCGTGATGACCTGCAAATCGTACGTGACGCTTGGGTTTTCTAGGTGGAGGGACATGGCGACCTGAAGACCTAAGTGTATTAGGGTTATGTGGGCGATGGTTTGCAGTAATCTCTTTATTCGCTGCAGCTGCTCGGCGTGGATGGAAACGTCTGGGAGGTGGTGGAATACCATCCAAATCAATTTCGAATCAGGTATATCCATCACGTGGTAATCCTCCATTGGAGCGACGCTCATTCACTATTGGAGGCTTCGGGAAGCCGTATGAGTCTAATCCCAAATCCAAGTATGGATCACTTCCCATTGGATTATCATTTTGACCGTCACTCGTCAGAGAATCCTTCTTTTTTGTCACCTACATCACGTGTACAACGAATAATAGTATGAGTCATACAAGATTAATTAGAGTACTCGCTTGAGAAGGTTGGTTGATGTATTATTTACTGGTTTGCTGTCCCCAGAAAATGCTAATGCAAATTTAAGCTCCTGGCACAAAGCTTCCTTCACATTCTCCTGCAGGAACAGTAAGACAGGTGTAAGTTGATGGTATTTGTAACCTGAGTAATCTTGGCAGTTCTGTTTCTTTAATATCGGGTTTCACTCACCCCAGAAGATTTCGCTGAAGATCTCGTCTTAAAGTAGAATTCAGTGAATGCCACAATCACTGCGAATATGCACCCAGCGACTAGAACGACGAAGACACCTCCTACATTAGCTAAAGCTAACGGTTTTACCTCTGACCCGGATGCCCCAGCCTGTCAATAAGTCATTTTGTAGAGTTGCACAGAATATTTCCAGGCATTTTCTAATAATTATATCATTACATCGCAAGTAGCTTCTTTCCTCTCCTCTTTCCACCATTTCCGTTTCAATGCGTCAAGTATTCCATCCTCTTGTAGCTTCAAAACAGCACTACTGAATGGTTGAAGATATTTGGATCCTGGGATGACATTACAATAAGTACATTTCTAAGGATTCAATCAAAATATATGAGCCCATTGGGTTGGTACTTAACCTTTTTTAAGAGCCACTCCGTATCCTTTGCTGTCCAAAAGTCCACCCACTTGTGCCAGTTGGCATTTTCGTTCCAAATTGTATTCTAACACTGTGCTTTCCACGAAGAAAGCATATTTTCCATCCTCGTTAATTACCTTGTCGATTCCTTCCTTATTGCTTGATACATACGGGAGTGGTCTCATTGCTTGCATTTTCTGCCAGATAAGTTGCCTGTCAGGGAACTCAGATTTCTGCAGAGAACATAGTTTTATAAGGCTCTTGGTTTCAGGAAAGGGAGATTAATTACTCAAATGGTTAATACTATAATACCTCGAAGAATGCTGCAGTTGAACCACCCAACACAACTCCGTATTTGACTTTGTTCTGAAGGGGCAAATCATGAACGCTTTTGATCGTGTCTTCCAAATCCTGGACGATGAGGAAACTGGCCAAGTTAGCAGTGTAAGAGGAGACCATAATTAAAGTGAAGAACCACCAGATCCCTAGAATTTCCATTTTCAGTTTAGCTGCTAGTGTTAAGAGTGGAAATGCAACTCTTATTTAAGAAAGAACGCATACCTGCAATCATACGAGTGCTTGTAGCCCTAAAATAAAAATAGTATAATAGCTTATATCATTTTACTACATTGTTATCGTATACAAAGTGCATTAAAATTCAACAGTTTAGTCTTACGAAAGCAGAACTATTAGTTTCAAATAAGCGATTCATACTTTGGCATAACTGTAGATCTTTGCCGAAACAAACCAGCCATTACAACCCAGAGAGCGTTGCAAAGGGACAGGTCATTAATGTACAAAGGCTCCGGTCGACCTTTACTGCAGCGATAGGACACCACCCATTCGTAGGGGGTTATTCTGTTAGAATTAAATTAGCAAGGTTCAAACAACTCACTCATTATTGCAAAATGCGATCAGTATTTATGTTTGTTAAAGCACACTAAAAATCAGAAAGTTAAAATCAAAGACAACGCTTCACTCGGTTTTAAATATTTAGACAATTAAAGGGACTGGGTTTTGAGAATAAAACGAATGTGTGTGGACATACTTGGGGGCTACATCGGAACCCTGTTGCATCAAACTTCCTATTGTAAACCTAACGAAATTAATTTAAAATGTATGTTGATAAGAAAACAATATCGTAATAAGTAAAGTGAACTAAATTTTAAATAAAGGAAATTACCAAAAACTATTGAGCAATGTAAACTGATTTTCTAATTCGTCGGGATCTTCAATACACGGATGAGGACAATCCCATTCGTATGGAGTTATTCTTCGTTCAAATGATATTCATTAACTTTGAAACTTATTCCTCAAGATATGTTCATTTATGCAGCGTTAATCGTTAGAACGTAAGCTTACCTTGCAATGATGAACAATATTAAAGACACTCCGAAGAAAGCAAAACACATGTAGACCCAGACATCCGCAGAAAAAGGTGACAAGAAAGAATACAAGCTGGGAGGTTTGGCCTTCGGCTTCGTATGCAGAATAGAGATTCCCAGATTCTTAAAACAAAATTAATAACATGAATTCCACCAAATTCACTTTAAATAGAACATTCCTTTGTATATACCATAAACGGCATAGTAAAGTCCACAGCTTGTTGCCTGTCCTTGTTGACTGTTAAGTCTGCTATGATTACGTCTGCAATTCCATCCATGACTTCCTTGACCATTCCGTTCCACTCTCCATTCGCCATTTCCGATCCGTACTTTCCATCTGCCACAATTCTAACTTCGTATTTGAAGCCAAGTTTCTCAGACAGCTTTTGAAGGAGGTCGATTGAATATCCTTCATACTGATCATTCCCTGTCAGAGGCTTCGTGGACAGTTTTAACATGCAAAATGGGTGATTCTGAAATACGTCAAATATAAAAAAACTTGTGACTGCTGACAGATCTTCAAAAATGGTTATTTCTTCTCACAAGGATGGTTGTAATAATCATCGTTCTATTTTTTAAAGGAATCGTGTCATCTTTATGTTCTTCAGCGATATCTCCATCCGGTTTTGACCAGTTAAATTTAGTCACAAACTTCGAGTCCCACACACCTATTTTATTAATGCCCTGAGAACCCATAAAGACGCTGTGAAGTACGAGTTATCTTGTAGATAAGCCTTCAAATATTGAGTTCTACATACCGAGGGTGAAAGCTTGACTACTTCCAACTGCACATCAGATCTGTATCCACTTGTGTCAAATTGGATAAGCCCCGTTAATCCTTGAAGTTGTACCTGTAGAGGTTCACCACATGTCAGGTTTTTCAGCGAACCATTCATGCAAAATGATTAAACAGGGTGAGTACCATCTTCATGTAGTTAATTATAGAGTATCCGTGTTGCCACATATCAGAGGTTTCGCAGTTTAATGGTCGAATGTCAATCCTCTGACTGCTGTCTAACACGTGTAAGGCTTTGCTGAACAAAAGCACAGCGTCGTAAATCAAAGCAGTTTCAGTCTGAAATATTTACAATTCGAGTTCAAGACTTGTCAGCCAGTAAACGTGGAAAATGAGCCAGGAACTTACTGTCATCATTTGGGAAGTCTCTTGGACTTCCGTTTGATCTTTGAGTTTTCGATTCTTGGGGGTTTTTCTTGCCTGGTCTCCAGCAGCTCCGTAGTAGTATGAACCATATCCGTTCCCCGTCCGGGAGTTGAAGTTGTTGTTGTTCGCAGATATCAAAGAGTTCCATTCTCTAAGTACCGCTTGAACTTCTGGCTTATCTGGATCCACTAGGCGATACGATGTAATGTTCAACTCGCCGTACTTGAAGTCTTCCAGGTCGATTGTTTGGAGATCCTAAATTATTCCAAAATGTTGTATTTCGAATTATCTACGGAACGGTAGTACTGACAAGTTTACGTACCAGTGAAGTGATGATGTAGCTGAATTCATAAGTCATGAGTCCTACTTGTTGTGCTTGTTTTAAAAGGTTCAGAATGATTTTGCTGGAGCAGTCAATTATTATATTACGAATAGTTGTTGCCCTAAGAATTTCTCTTAGAAGATGTCTGGAATGGTTGACAAAATCACAAACTTCAGACTGATGACTCTTTGGGCATTTTGGTAGGTTGAAAACTTACCTGTAGTCGTCTCCTTCTTCTGGAATTTGACGAATCAAAGCTTGTCTTTTGGGAGGAATGGATGCTTTTATGATGTCTTGCAATCGGAACAAGCTTTCATCGTTTTCGTAAATGATTGCGTATTTTTCCCAGTTCCAAGCCTCAACCAGGTCGTTGTAAGCCTGGAGTCAAGTGGTTACCTTTCAGTTTATCTGTTCCTGTAAAACTGTAAATGGAGAAGTGTCGTAGGTGACATACCTTGCTAAGAGTTCTCGGATGTGGAAATAGGTTAATCAAATAGTTGTCCTTTCTGAGTTTGTAGTCCCATCGCATCTCAATATGAGGAAGCTCAAACGCATCACAAATTGACTGGACATGACTGGCTGACTGAGAATTCTGAGGTCCAAAGATCGCTGCAACTCCTCCACTCATCATTTCGCACACTGCAATTTAAATGCAATGCAATAAAGTTATGGTTTATTGAGAACTTGAACTCTGAACTCCTCACCTACTCTACAAACTAAAATTGACTAAAAATCTGTGATTTATACCTTTATTCGATGCCAAGTAGGAGTCACCAGGTGTTATGCGCTCAATCTGAGTGCTAAGTCGACTTCTGGGCAATATAGTGTGGTCAGAGTTGACACGTTCGACAGCGTGCTTGAAAGCTGTTTCTTCGGTCGCATCGGCTTCATCGAATAATCCACCTTAAACATAATGCACCAAAATGAGAATTTTTCGTACTTTATTCGGCGTGCAATAATATTCGGGGTCACAGTACCAATACGAATGAGATCTGGTAATCCACCACCACCCAATTCATACGAATGATGCGGGGGATACATTATCTGAGCGTGAGTTTTGGAAACACATGAAACTGTCACGAAAACCAGCACTGTCAAAAGAATTTCCAAAGTAGGAGGACGTATCCTGGAGGGAACCGAGGAAAAGTGAGATGTCCACTTCATCTCAATATGATCTCGAAAGTTGATTAGTCCTTATCAATGCAAATGACGGCAAAGTCGACTAGGAGCTATCTACTCTGTCTCATGATTATGGGAAATGCCTCCAAATCACCTAATTTTTATTGCACACACAGTAATTCCGAAAACAAGAGACGCGTCCCATTTAGCTTGTCTTGAATGTCTGACATGCAACTAGAGCCAAAAGATGAGAGGTGTAGGTTTAAAGAAGACTGAGTGAAAGAAAGTAGAGAGAGATTCATTAAAATTCGTAGTAAAAAACGGATGAGTACTGAGTGAGTGCTTAGTACTGTATTATATGTGTGTCTCTGTGCTTAAAGTTTGCCAATCTTTGCAAGTAGTTTCTTGTGCATAAAATGTATTGTGGAACTGTGGGTTTGTGAGATCTCTCGTAGGAAGTGTTTGAGTGTGTAGAGATTCCAGCTTGTACATGAATGGAATGGAGACGTCTTGCGAGATTCCTTTAGCTAATTTTAGAATATTCGAGCCAGTAAAGTAGTTTCAAGAGAGTCCCATGTGTTGGCTGTTGGACGGTAGGTAGGATCGGGTAAAATGTCTTTTATATAAAGACGGAGAATATCAGTGATACAATGCCACATGGGCTGGGTTTACTCCGTATTTCATTCATTCCTATCAAAATCATCGGACTTCTTGGTGGGTAATGTCCCATTAGGCGTTAGAAATGAAGGAGATGAAAAATCGCTGTCATACGAATTTTGAGAAATATGTGAATCTTTATTTGACTTCTGTGATTTATACTAAAATATACATAATGTGAATATGTTATCTTAGATAAGGCACGTTTAAGCTTGCTTTTAATAGAGGACCGTATTTTTTCACCCATACGATCGTACCCGGTGGTGAGAAAAGACACAAAAACTAACTGGGCTTAACTTAATATATGTCAAGTAAACAAGTATGAAAAGTTCTAAGCAGAAAAATGAAAGTTTCAGGATTAACAAATGATTAATAAATAAAAAAACTTAAGAAGAGGGATTCTTCTGTCCATGAAGGAGTTAATTAAGATGCGTTGAAATTCGTTGGGAGCTTCACTAAGCCCAAAAAAGTGAAAGTTTGAAAGAACAGTTGATTGGCTGTCTTCTGTCAATTTTCTTTCAGCAAGTGAATCCCGTATGCTTGACGTGTGTAATCTTTTAATCTGATGATTCCCGTTTGTTAAATGGCAAGTATGGAACGCTTCCGGCCAAGCTGGGATTTTCTGTTGGAGGTTTGCTTTTCTTGACCTGAAGTCAAAGAAATTTAGCACGATAAGTATTCCTTGTGTAAATAAATTGAAGGAAAAATTCATTGGCTGATGTTTTGCATACCGGCTTAGTCTCTCCTTGACAGAGAAGAGCGAACCGCAATTCTTTCATAATTTCTTTCCAATAGTCCTCCTGCATTTGTTTCAAAATATTTAATGATGCGTACTAAGCTGTTATATTAAACACATTGGCAATGTGTGAAGTAGGTTTTAATACCGTTATCCAAACACTTTGGAGATTATGTCACACTCCAACACACAAACTCACTCGCCAATCGTTACAACAGTTCTTTGAGCTTCTCGAGCGCGTCGCTATCAAGTTAAGGATTAAAATGCACACGTATAGATTATTTAGAAAAATTAATGATTGTAAAAGCATGTAAAGTTTGGACACACACATTACTACTACACGCCCACTATCAAGCACCAGGTTATGCATTAAAATACGTGCTTTCTCTTCTACTTCCATCATCCCGACTTTCTCGACTTACATCCGCATTTCTTCCGAGCTTCCTAGACTTCCAGAGGAATTCTACAATCGCCATTATGCATGCAGATGCACATCCACCAAGTAAAACGACGAAGACACCACCCACGTTTCCAAGAGTCAATGGAGTTGCACCTCCGCTTACAGTTACTGCTGTCTGTGTTGAAAGGGGCAAAGTATAATTAGTATTCATATTGTTTAATGAACATTCTTGTCCAAACTTACTGGACACTGACCACCGCCTTTCTCCACCCACCACCTTTGCTTTAATTTTTCGAGCAGTCCTTGCTCAGCGAAGTCTAATACTTTAGTGTTAAAAGCGTCTCGGTATTTGGAGTCTATAATGAAAATAGCTTCCTGCATGAGGACCACTTATGTAATTTTTGGAAATTCAGTATTGTTGTACTTTTTCGTAGTGCAATTCCATATCCTTTCGAATCCAAAAGTCCTCCAAGTTGCGTTAGACTGCAGTCTCGTTGAGTGTTGTATTCAATACTGACCGACTCCATGAAGAAAGCATAAGTACCTCCCGAATTCTTGACACGGTTGATACCTTCAGGGTTACCGTCTACGAACGGCAAAGGCTTCATTTGTGTCATAGCATTCCATATTTCTTTGTAGAGGGGGAATGTGGAGTCCTGTTTAAAAAATGGAATTTTCTACATCAATGCATTTGAATTGGATGCAAATGTCACTACATGCATTCCATGCTTGACTACTTTCTGAAGCAACCAGATGGATGGAAAAATGTAAATTGATTCTTGAAGAGTAACTCCGAGGAATTTAAAGATTCGTGTGTGAGTGGGTCCGTCATGATGTTCATTAGTTGACTAACTATTATCTTTGCGTTGTAGTTTTGAAATGCGAGAGAAACTTATTTAAGGATCCTATCTGTATCTGTACAGCGATGGAGATAAATAGAAGAACATCTTTTTACAATTGGCTAAAGTTTTGTCCCCTCATAAGTAAATTGTTGGCAAAGACCCACGTTTAGTTCCGTAACCATTAATTATTTGTCATGCTGAGGATTGAGTATCTATCTTGATCGTGACAGGTGAAAGGGGCGCAAGTACATTTGCCACCATTCGTTAAACCTAAGGTTGGATCTCATTCAGACATAACTGCTTGTAAGTTCCTTTCTTTAAGGAGTAAACAGGTCGTAAAACTTGGAAGTTATTTGCCACCAATATACAAACTTATACGGAATGCTTATGGTGCATTGCATAAGAGAAGAAGGTTGAATAACAACCTCCTACTAGACAGTTTACAGCTAGGATTTTATAGTTTGCGGTTACTGAAAGATAAAGTAGGAGCATTTGAGATGTATAAGAATATTTCATTTATTTATACCCTGAAGAACGCAGCTGTCGTTCCAGATCCGACACATCCATATTTAACTTTCGTTTGTTTCGGGAGACTCTTGACGTCTGTGATCCCTTCTTCCAAACCTTCGCTGGTCAAGAAAGCAGCCAAGTTGGCTGTGTACGAGGAAATCATGATCAGTGTGAAGAACCACCACATTCCTATGTTGCATAAAAATGAATTAAATGCAAACAGCTTCTTTTGATTTACACGCTTTGATAGGCTTGATAAAGTACCTGCAACAGTTCTGGTAGACATTGCCCTTGGAAGTACAACAGGAGAAAGTTAAATAAATTTGGTATTTGTAATGAGAATTTTAGTTAATCATCTCACAACGTGAGAATACATAAGAAGCACTACAAATAGTTCGGCATGCATCATTCCATCATCGTTAAAATAAATGTGAGTCACTCATAGGGGCAAACAGAATCACGCAAAACTATCGGAGAAAGCTGGTGAAAGTTAAGCTCTCCACAATGATCATATTGTCAATGTCCTAAAACTACCGGTCTGAAATGAGTTGATCTAAGGCAAATCAGTAGAAAATAGGAGAATTGTATTCTTCGATTTCTTACTTTGGAGCAATGTCACTCCCCTGTTGCATGAGGGATCCAATGCTATTAAAAGATTTGATCATAGTTATATTCGTGTAGTTGAAATGTGTGGGTATTTTTTGATATAAGTGAATGCTGAGACAAGAAAATAGAACTATGATCCAACCTGAACCACAAACTGTTGTTCAAGCCTAAGTCGTTCTCGAGCTCATCGGGATCATCTTTGCAAGGATGTGGATTTACCCACTGGTAAGGTGTAATCCTAGAGAAGTCACAATCCAAAAGAACACAAGGATCCAGGATGGTTATTTAAGTATCATTCACCATTCATAATTTATCATCACAAATCAATCCGTGCTGTGTTGTAGCCACTTTTCATCATTTACATTTTAAGTGCGGCATACCTGCGAGGGATAGCAGACAGTTTGGGGGTCTCACCAAATACCAAAAGTAGCCATGTACCATTAAGTTTTCCAGCCGAATTTATTTTAGTCTTGGAAAGTTCAATTATTGGAGTGTTAGAACACTATCAACATAACAGGACAAGGTTTGCGGGTTAAGTAAAATGGAAAGTTTGGGGTGACATGATGCACAAGGTCAAAGAAAGCTTCGTAAGTAGCAAGACCATAAACAATCACAATTATGCCACACATTCTATTCTTCTATTGAGTAAGCTTACTTAGGTAAATAGTCACATCCCTGTTGCACCAGAGAACCGAAGGAAAACCAAATAGAATTGACCAAGTTAAACTGATTTTCCAGGATCTCGCCGTGGCTACTACTGCATGGAGGTGGCTCTTGCCAATCATACGGAGTAATTCTACAGAAGAAGTCAATTAAATCTAGCAAACAATTGTATTATTCAAGCACAACTTATTTACTAGATTCTTCTACTATTATGATCGTAAGTATACACAGGCACTCGTCTCTTAAAATACGGCTAAGTTACAGTGACCATACCTTTTGCATCCTACTGCGACAATAGGAAATGCAGTATCCAGATTTGAAGTCGTAAGATTATAAAGAAGCTGTGCACAAACTTACAAAAAAGCGAGTAAAAATCTAATACTACAAAATTCAAAAATAGACAGTGACAACGAAGGAAGATCTTTGATTGCTAGATAGACATTTGGACGAAGCGACGGAGTTTCCTTTTAAACATTCGGCAATAACGTTAGCTTAACATCCGTCCTTACTAATTTAGCTACCTCATCAAATATAGTACGCAATATTACAAATTCGTAGCAATCCTAAAATTCTGTCTAAGTTGTGTATAGGCTGTGAAATTAAAGTTGACGACATTCTTCAAAAAGTGGCTACATTCTTAACAGACAGATGATCGTAGATCACCTAAATTTAATTTCTACTCCCATTTCCAAGTAGAGCCTTTTGGCCCCGTTGAATTCGAACACTGCATTTACACTTTGGAGTGGGGATTAAAATATCGTGAAGTATCGTTCCCATCATGTATATTTTTTACATGGACTCTACGTATATTAGGATGTGAGTACCTTGCCAGAATGAAGAGAATAAGTGAAACTCCAAGGAAGGCAGTGGCCATATAAATCCACACGTCTGGAGAGAAAGGCTCCAAGAAGGAGAAGAGACTGGGTGGTTTCTTGGCTGGTTTTTTGTACAAAATACTGATTCCTAGGTTCATGAAAGGCACTGGAAAGGCAAAAGACTGCTTTAGAAAATATTGCTCGTATAGTATTATTATGGCTATCAGTATCAGTGTGGAGAGAGACATCCATTAAGGCCGCAATATCCGATACACACTTAAGTAATTTAATCAAGAGAGACTAACTCACTTGTAAAATCGACAGCTTTTTCTCTGTCGTGATTTATCGTTAAATCTGCGATGGCTATATCCGCTCTCTGGAACATAAAAATGTGTAGGAGAAAGTAGAAGATAAATAAATAACGAATGTGCGTGAGTTCTGAGTAACTCACCCCTGCGAGGATATCCCCAATCATTCCATTCCACTGTCCAGTTTTATTATCCGGACTGCCATACTTGTTATCCTTGACCGTTTGGATTACATATTTAAATCCGAGCGCAATACTAAGTTCTTCGATCAGATCCACAGCATAGCCAGTGAAATTCCCAGGCTCTTCTTCCATGCAGTAGGGAGGGCTCTACGAGAGGAGTAGAGGGAAGTTGTAGTATTATGACTTTTGATAATGCCAACAGCCCCCTGTCAAGGTTGTCAGGAAGGAGAAGGCTCCACATTATAAGAATGGTTTGTGGACTGAATGAGAACAAGTTTACCAATTTAGTTGTCACTGTGAAAGTTTTATCCTTTAGATCTTCTTCCTGCTGTTTCAGCGTTTCTTGAGCTGTGCGAGTCCAATTGAACTTCTCACCTTGTGACCGAGAGTTCCACACGCCAATTTTTGATAGGCCCTGCAAGTTCACATATTAGACGAACTCATCAATCCCATGTCATCCACGTTCAGTAGGTAGGTAGGCTCGTTTTGTACAGGAAATGGAATTCAAAAGGACTTCATTATGTAAGGAAGTTGATTTAATGTAATTTTAGAGGACTGCGAAAAAAGTTATCTTTTGCTGGACTAAGGAATTTCTATGTATGAGCAATTTAAGTATGTCCTTTTGACCCAATTATTTATATGAGAGTGTGGGCATCATTATTCCAGACCTTTTTTGGGTTAAGTTCCATCACATCGAGGGTAAGGTCCTCTCGATACCCTTCCGCGTTTATTTCTACCATACCCGTGAGTCCTTCAAATCTTGTCTGAAATAACGAGAAACTTAATCAATATAAGGGGTTTATTAGTATTCCCGACGAGTCATATCTCAAATGGACATTTGATTTTGGTGACTCACGTTACGAATTGCTTCGAGCACGTAAGGACCTTGCATCCATGTCCGAGAGGTTTTGCAATCAAGTGAGTCGAACGATAACTTTTGAGGCTGGCTGGCATCCAGAGTTTGAAGAGCTTTCGCCACGAGCTCAACAGCGTCATACATCAGGGCCGTCCCAGTCTGACAGATCAATTACATAACATTTGCTCCCTTGAATGAACCTCAGAAGAGATTTTAATCTGATTCTATCATCATCTTGTAACATGTTCCCGATTGACTGACTAGAGATTTTGTAGATAATGGATGAAATACTCATGGAGAGAGATTTGTAGTTTATAGACAAAAGTCCTGCTGTATGTGTAGGGATTCTTTCAAGAAAAACTGCCGACTTCCTGCAATCTTACTAAGCGTAGTTTAGCGCAGGTCTCGCTTCGCCCCCAAAATCTTGAAGGCCCCGTCGTCAAAGAATTAGATCACGATCACATATTAGGCTGATATATCCCTTATCACGGACTGCGTTTGTTAACTTGGGCAACTACTATTTTTTATTGCAAACGTACTTTGTATGAACAAGAGTAAGTGTGCTCATTAAAATGTATGTAAGAAAGAGAAAAAAGATCATTAATTTCTTTAATGGTTCCAGCTTGACTACACACTCCATACAACTTCCCATGCCCTTTCGACTTCAGAATCATTTTTATGTTTATTTGCACAACTTAATTTAACTGAACAATGTCGGAATGCCTCATTCGCAGTCTATTTGTGTCTTAATAAACCGTAAAAATTATGCTGTGAGCCAACGTTGGAGGAGTTCAACTTTAGATAATGTTCAGTGTGCCTCAATGAGCACCCTACAAGCACTTTTTGTGGCTTAAACGAAGATAAATAGTGTATTAACTTTCACACAGCCTTAAAACCTTAATAATCTGCGCTTTCTTCTCTCTTCGAACCAACAATTCTACAAATAAATTCTGTATGCACAAATCTTACCTTTAATATGTCGTTAGGCAGAGGCGGAATAGATTCTGTGGTCGGAGTGGTTGTTTGTCTATTTCTATTTCGGCGAGGGTATGAATCTTGTCCGTAGTAAGGATTGAGGGGGAAAGTCCTGTTAGGAAAGCCATACATAACTAACTCTCTCCATTGCTGGACAACTTGCTGGACTCGAGGATAGTTTGGATCAATAAGTCGGAATGAAGTTATGTTAACATCGGTGTTTTTAAATCCTGCTTGATCCAAAGTGTGTATATCCTGTGTCAACAAAAGTCCCGGAATAAATGAATAAACATGATTAATGGCTCTTTCAACAACAAGTTTGCTTTCACTCTTAACTTTCACTGAAATATTTAACGCTTAGTCAACATTCGTGTACTATGCTATTCGCCTAAGCAAACATTTACTGAGCCGAATACTCACATTGTTTCTCTCTTGTAGAAAATGTGTACAAAGTTATTCTGTGTGAACTTACTAATGAAGTAATGAAGTATTTCTTATCCTTCAACATCCCCGTTTCATTCGCGTGTTCGAAAATCTTTGTAAGTTTTGAGCTATCACAATCTACGATTAAGTTTGATATGTCTGCTTGCAGCCTCAGGCTTTTGAAAAGTGGTCTGAAAGGGTTAAGCAAAATAACAATTCATTGTTTAAATATTTATTCCAATCTGTTGAAATGAGAGATTCAATTAATTGAATTACCTGTAGTCATCATCTGGAGGGAGTTGTTTCACGAAAGCTTGTCTGTTTTCCGGATCCGAGTCCTTAAGGATACCTTGTAGTCTAACTAAGCTTTCGTCGTCGTCGTATATTACAAAATACTTATCCCAGCCCCAGGCTGATATTAAATCTGCGTATGCCTAAGGTTAAAATACATTGGGTTGTGGCGTTGTGGGACACTAAACTTTTTATCATTAATAGTTTGCTGGACTTAAGCATGAGACTACGTGTGTCGTCTTAGATCAAATTACTGCAGTAGAACCATTATTTAACTTCGTACGGAAAGTTTAAGACACAATTGTAGTTTGTTTAGTGCGATAAGGCTGCATTTATCGTTGTGAGTATTAGGCATGCAAGTTTACTGAGGAGAAAGTAGAGTAGTAAGTGAAAGCATTCATGAAAGAGTAACAGTTTCTGAATAAGAAAAGTTGTGTAGTAATAGTTTTATGATATGCAAGTTGAGCTACACGCTTGGCGTACTAAGCATTATGCTCCATTTGTCCGGCGATACAAAACGAAACGGAAGATTATATCTTGAAGGAGTTATGGCCCAAGTTTTCCCCAAAAGTCTGTTTCCTCCCTCTGATTTCCTCAAAAGAAGGAAATGACCATTAGCGTGCATCATCATAAGAAGGAGAAATTGAACGGAAAATTGCTGATTGAGCAAACCAGAATTCTTTTGAATGTTTAAGGAGAGGAAGACGATTCTTGGACGAGATATTCCAAATTGTTTGGGGCCTAATGAGTCCTTCATCTCGTATGTATTGGTGGACTCTTATATACAGATTTCTGTCTTTAGGTCTTCATTCTTGGAAACCAATTTCTAATTCATGGGAGAGAGCCCTTAGAGTATTCATATGTGAGGTATAACGTGGATTTGATGTGGGCAAGCGTGATGAATGGAGTGGAATGTACAACTACCGAGTTCCTTTCGGGAATGACCATGTGCCATGTGAATGAGAGGCTTTTTAGGACGAAAATATTGCTCAAAAATCTGTCTCAACTTCGACAGTGAAAGTTCAAAGCTTTCAGGATTTCTCTTGTGGGGCAGTGCATAAGTGATGATGCATTGTCTTTTTGAGCTAAAGTTGTCTGGAAGATTGTTATAACT